>JAJTWQ010000311.1:0-259566 GCA_029007595.1 Solanum commersonii
GTACTTTATTACTCATACTATTCTTACCTAAGTGATATTTCATGTACCCGAGAACACAGCCTAGCGTCATCAAAGTTTTCCCCTGACACTATATTGGTGAATTCATGGGGACAAGGTTAAGATGGGTGAGATAACGGTCGTGGACAAGCGATTGTGGGAGCACAAAATAACAATTCGGGTGCGGCGTGGCTCTACATTTAGGTCGTATCCATAAACATTTCAAGAGACAAGGTTAATGAACTAATTATTATCAAGGGCATCTAAACTCACGATCATCAAGGTTTGTTGTAAATTCTTATTCCATTTCAAAGATTGAAAAGTTGTACGGTATTTCCTTATTGAAATGAAATCAAAAGTTTTTATTATAAATTAGACTATAAAATGAAAGGATTGTGGACGTTGAATAGGTTGAGGCCTTAATAAGGTTTCAAAGCTTGCCATTTCTATGTGAAAGAGTATCTTCATTATATTTTTGATAAAGAACACTACCAATGAAACAGTCTTAGGAAACGCAAATGAATATTCATCAAGGCACCTCTGAAGAGGTTCCTCACCTGCATGAGAGGGATGATAAATGTATAGTGTTATATTATAGTAAGGCATCATGACCTTTTCAAAACATTCTTGCCATTTTACCTTAATAAAACTTCAGTTTTCTTCATACCATTTTAAATAAATAGGAAAATCATATTGGATTACTAATATGTTGTTGCATGCATTACATTTTGTATATATTTCCTTAGTCATTCTTTTTTGTTTCTTTGTCTTCCTCAAAGCAGCATTGTTTTTTTGTCATCCATAATGATAAAATCTAATTCTCTAAATTATCACACCTAAGTTTAAGGTAAAACATATTCTTAGGTACCAAGTTTGAACAGGGAGGAGTATAAACAAGTTTAGTCCTTATGTATGGTAGCACAATTATTGTGTTGGATAAAAACACATGTCCATACATTTCAGATAAATAAGCAGATTGATGGTACAAAGAAAGGGTTGGCATAAAAATTTGTTGGCTCCAATTGTTATGCTCATTTAGCAAACTAACAAATCTTACTTTCTCCTTGTGTTTAATGTTCTTTGTTTCTTGACCTGAGAATTTTAGTCCAACTAGATGGATTAATGATTGCATGTATGTTAGTTAACATAGAGGAATTTGGATGTACGGTTTTGGGGTCTACTATGAAGAACTCAAGTCGAGTTTATTACTTGTGAATGTAAATCTTCTCTATTTCATTCCATTTTATAGAGAAGGTGATGCGTCGTCTTTGCAATTTTGGTGTACTAATGCCACAATTATTTTTTACCACTAATATATACTATATAATGTTTTATTACGCAACAATGTGTACAACATTTTTGTTGATTAATGGCATTATATTATAACACTTTTAGTTTTGTATGTACAATTCTTCCTCTTTTTAGAAAACAAATTAAAAATGAACTATGGACCCTTTATTACAATTCTTCCATTTAATTCTTAGTATGAATTTATAAAATAGTTCTCGAACAAAATGTATTTCACATATACCTTCTATACTAGTACTATAATTTAAAAAGAAAAATATATATATAAAAATAAGTAGTCATGATTGAGAAGATGAGCATATTTCAAACTATTAAGCAAAATAGATGTAATATGAAACAAAATCTCAGTTATAGCTCAAACAATTAACAGAATAAGCAAAGTGAACAAAACAAGTGTACCACCATAGCCCAAACAAAACTATTATATATATACTCAATTTAAAAACTATATTGAAGAAGCTATATAAAATATATACCTTTGTCGCACAAGAGAAGTGTGAATCCTGTGGTATTTTTAAAAAATAAAGCATATAATAATTTGTAAGGGCCCCACATCAAACACTATGATTTATAGAAAGCGATGAAGAGATGTGAAAAGGATTATTTGAGCGGTTAATAGAAAAAGTAATAATATGAAAATATTTAAATTAAAAAAAAGGATTACAAAATTGACAGAGCTAAGCTTCAAGACAACTAAGTATAAACAACAAGTAATAAAGAAGATTACAACACATGTAACTAAACAGATATAGCACACTACAGTTATTGATTGAAGAAGTAGGATATAAGGTAAAAGAAGGCCAGGTCCAAGGGTAATCACTACAGGATAGCCCCTAGGCGTAACACGGGACCAGGGTCTAAGTAACCCAAGCTAACCTGATTTGACATATCACAAGCATAACAAAATAACTCTAACCAGCGAAGCACAATTGAATATTTAATATAATCTAAAGGAATTCAACTAAAAATATACGAATGAAATAATTGAGTTCAAAGTAGAATAACCCAAATCAAATTGAGTTTAACTCTATACTTGGCTTGTAATGCGATTAGGTGTTGATGAAGTATCGACTAACTCTAAAATATGACTAACAGCAGATTAAAAGCATAAATAATGTCCTCGGATGATGAGGACTCACCTGACTATCATAGATCACTTTCGGTATGAGCTAATCACATGGTGAAGGTGAGAACTGAGCATTTTTGCATCATAATACGATGCAACATAGAGGTATGCTTCGGTACTTCCCAATGTATTGAGCTGGAGGATATTCAAAGTTGGCCGAATAATAAACATGCTAAAAATCTTTGGTTAAGTATAAATTTGAACTAAACTACGGTACATAATTTACAGATACAATAATGCATATAAAAATTAGGATGCAACGTGATGGGCGGAAGCATCTTTGAAAAGGCGAAAGAAATACAACTACGAGGCTGAAGTGCCTTCACGAAGCTAGTACCATGGGAAGTATATTAAGCCAGACAAACCATGTGAGCAAAAGCATGTCGTCCGATATAATGCCCATCGAGAGGACCCAATATACACCTTGCCATGGTATAAAACATGAGTGAGCGTGATCACTAGCGGTGCTGCTGGAGGGGACATATAAACCTATGATGGCACGCCAGATCACAGGGACTTGAGGGTATCTTGAATCCTAGTCCAACTCGGTGATAAACACCTCCCAAAATCTATACTTGTAGTTCACTTAAAGCGTAGTCTGAGATTTTTGAGAGAGAACTAAGCTAGTCTAAAAACTTAATTTCCGAAAAGTTGTGGGCATAAGTGGCTTAAAATTTTGTTTAACATAAATGCTAACACCACATGAGCTAAAATTCTCATCTCGAAGAGTTAATTCATGTGAAAATACTACAGAATTACATGGTAGAAGTTCTTTTACTTTCAAATCTACATAAGAATTCGGTCAAACTCCATTTAAATAAGTATAGAATCAGTGGTAATCACAAGAATAAAATTTTCCTTTAAGAATGCATAGTTGGAAAAACCTAACGTTTAAAACCATAATAATAAAAAAGAAGTATGATGTTTTGGGCATAAGGGTAAATAAAACTATATTAGAATACCCACATACCTGGTGAAGAAAACCTAACGGAGAAATCCTTTGGATTTCGGGCTACTACTAGAAGCTGTTGCCTCTTTCTCTTTCTTTTATTTCTAAATTACGATGATTTTAGGAGAATGACGAGGTTTAGTTCATTTTTGATTAATTAACTAAGTTTGGCAGTAATATAGCGTAAATAAAGGCACCAAACTTATACGGAAGAGACCAAAATGACCCTAACCATGGCAAGTTGCCTCATGAGGCTTCTGAGCCATTTAAGGTATTACGAATTCGTCTAATGGGTCATACTTCATTTGCTGCCAACGGTTTATCACTAAAATCGGCATAACTTTTACTCAGGTCAGAATTAGGCATGCGCGGTGGCGTTGGAAAGAGGACTCAAAGACCTTTGATTAGTGGGTTATGAGCAACCTAATTCGGTACGTCTTCGAGAGCGATCATGATCTCAACTTAAAGTTGACTCAAAACTCAATACACGATGAGTCCCTTTCACGGGCAGCTTCCTTTATGTGTGAAGCTTCCTGAGACCATCTAAGTGTTTGTGGTCCTGACAGGAGTTTTGGTGGTTGCAGCCACCTTTCTGGGCGACTTCTTAGTCGTGTGAAGCTTAAGCGGACCATTTATTATTTTTGGTCCTTGATCCCTTTGGAATTTACCTTCCACGGACGCAGGGTAGCGGGTTGTGGACACTCTTCACAGCCCGTGAACCCCATTCTGGATTGCCCTTTCTCATTTCTTCATTCAAAAGTCAACATTCTAAGGCGTCACAAGGACACGTACGGAAATGGAAGCCAACAACCTACTAACAAGTAATTCGATGATACATGGGTAGCTTCCCAAAGAGGCAAGGAGGCCCCATTATCAACAATTATAAACCACAAACTAATAACTATCACATTAATATCACATGAATACATAATATAGTAGAAATAGCTAACCTTACTGGACCTATAGCTCGGAAGGTACAAACAACAAACATAACTTACCACCGCCATTAAAAACGGAGGTGCAATTAACAATCAATTATACCTATGATAGGTGATACATGAATGCAAAAAAACGTAGTAGAACCAACGAAATTCAATCACTACCAGAGAGTGTAAACATCTGCCCCTGCGCACACGATCCAAGCGGGGTAGGACCCATGAAGCTCCGCCATCATGTATAATGGAATATAGGGAAATAGGAACCGATAAGGGACACGGGAGTACGCTAGCCACAATACTTGGGGCCAAAACCATGTCAGCCACAGCAACCATCTATAATCGTACTACAAGTGGTATGAGTAGCCAAACAAATATAAAAAAAGGAGCATGGCCTTGACTAGTCAAGTAAAGAGTTTGAGCATCATAGATGCCTCTAATATTTCAAGTAGAAAAGGAGCATGTCCTCGATTTCTCATAAATTAGTTTAACCAAGTGATCCAGGTGGTATGACTCTCATTAAAAAAAAGTTTTGTAGAATAGTAATCAGGTAAATAGTTTTCTCCAAAAATTGGCAGTAAACCAATGCAAGAATCGAGATCATACCACAAAACACATGAAAATGAGCAACTGATGCAATGCATGCCATCACAATATCCAAACAAGGAACACACAATACAAAAATAAAATATGTACCAACCTTGCCACACTACCAAGGTGGAGAAAACTAACCTAGAAACAGGTTGTTTCCTAGGTATGTCGTCGGTCCCAATATTATAACAATAGCTCAATAAAACATAACATGCTCATGCATATTTGAAAAGAAAAGGAAATCAAGAGGAGCTTTATAATCAAATAAGGGGGAAGAAATACATAGGAAAGTGCACTTTAAACATACCACTCAGGTCCTGGCCCAGACACAACTAATTCCAATCTTTGGCTAGGACGAGAGCCACCTGGTCTCAAGCACTAACACAAAGGTACACAAAACCACAACAAACCCTAAAGTAATACACATTTCAATAAGTGTGATAGAAACATTCTAACATGCAGGATCAATCCTAGCTGAGCCAATGTTTCAATCTAATAAAATTTAATCATGCTAAGTCATACTACAAAATAGATTTTGCTGACCTAAACTATTGATCCCATGATCCACAATAAGCCCAGCATCTATGGAATATCAAAAGAAAGAATAAAAAAAAGCAATTCTAATACTCCGAAATACCAATCTAAATCACATGTTATTCATATTAAAATCATCTAAAAAATCCCAATAAAGTAGACCAAATCTGGTGTTGACCACATGCACTCAGAGATCCTTTGTACAAGAGATATCTAGTTTTGAAAATACCTTTGATCTTTACATTATGTAATTATTGATCACAATGCTAATACTAACTTTTAGACACAAGAAAATCACAGTAATTGGAGATAGACCAAAAATCTAATCAAAACAGGAATGTAGGACCCACATTGGAAATCTGAAATTGACTCCATTAAAAAGGTCTAAATATCTCAAAGGAACTTGTGCCTAAAAAAAGGCCACAGAAAATCTAAGCTATGGAATAGGCTAAAATAATACATGTAAAAACTTAGTGCCTTTGTACCATGTTTTCAAAGTCATGAGTTTGGACTTGATGCATAGCATTCAGAACACGCATTGTGAAGCCATAAAGTACTGGTAGATCTTTTGAATATTGAGGTTATTCACAATTTCTCTAGGCTGACTTAGTGAAAGTTGGTATTTAGAGATTCATCTTATTGAGAAGGCTACTACGGATGGTTTATGGAGGGTTTCTTGATTGTTGTGGAGCCTTTGACGATTAAATCACCTTGATGCTCCTTTTAATTGTTTGAGGAGTGTGAGTTGAGCTTTTGAAACTCATGGAGTTTCTTAGTAATGCTCATGTTTTGATACTTCAATTTAGGGTGAGGGCTTCATGTTGTATATTGTGATGCATCGTCTTGGTTTGGGTTGTGTATTGATATAATGGGGAGTGATGTTATATCTGTTGATCAAGAGTAGCTTAATGCATAAGGAAAAGCTATGCCACTTATGATTTTAGAGTTGACGATGGTAGTTTTTTACGCTTAATATTTGGAGAAACTACTTTTACCTGTTTGATGTAGAAGATCTGCCTGGATCAGGAAGAGGTCCTCACTGTCTATGAATAGAAGGACCTTAATTCAAGGTAGTGTAGGTTGATTGATCTCCTAAAGAACTATGACCTCTCTATTATATACCATCGAGTATGGCGAATATGCTAAACGAGAGGCTTTGAGTTGAAAGGTTACGAGTATGGATAGTGTAGCATTCCTTTAAGCTTTTGAGGAAATTTTGGCTTAAGACCTTCGGGTCCTTGCTTGATATGATGATTGACTTGATGTTTCACATTCTAGGTGGGTGTTAACCTATGTTAGGATTTAGTAGTCTCTATTTGAGCATATTGGTAGTCATTAGTTTGAGGATGAGGTGTTGGTAGCTACTAGAGATCGAATTTTTAGGTGATACCGTGTAGGCTACCTTAGATTCTAATATGTCTTTGAGGTTCCACAACCATATTCATTTTGTAAGAGTTGGAAATTTGGTTCAGCCGACTCTTTGAGAGTCCCAGATTCCAGATATTCTATACATATAGATATCACAAAGATGTATCATGATCTGAGAGAACATTACTTGTGGATTGATATGAGGAAAGTGTCCCATTGCTTATTTTGCCAGTACCACTCTAATCAATCTCTTTTGTTGCCGGAAATTGGAAGTAGGAATTAAGTTTAACGGCCTTAACCCATAGGTTAACCTATGCTAATTAGACCAAATTCATGTACGAGAAGAACGACAAACGGAGCGCCACACAATACACTACACAAATCCACACCCACCGCATAATTGCACCCCACAGATCTTGGAGTTTTAGCCACCCATCACAAAAAGCAAAGAAATTATTGATGTACCATGAACTTACAATATTTTGATGCACAAAAATTAAGTTTTACATCAATATTAGGTATTTTGTTATTAGATGTGATGTCTTTTTGCTTTAATTTTGCAGGAAATAGGTGTTGGAGAAGTTGGTGTTAAAGTATTGCAGCGACGGGGATATTTTGTTATATACTGACTTGACTTATGAGATGTCAATTCCACTACGATCCAGTAGGTCTAAGTCGCGAGTTGAAGTTGTGATAATTGGTCTGCTAAGTGTGAAGCGACTAAGGCATCTGACGTACCGTAGTTACTCTTACGAGTCGTAGATAATGAGTCATAGAAAAGTTCAAGAAGATGAGCTCAATCCATGAATAATTGTTGAACATGACATCTTTGCTTAGAAAGATCTATAAATCATGCCCCTAGAAAGCACTCTAGATGATGTACCAACTGTTGACTGAAGGAAGGTACCTACGATCCATAGGAACTACTACAGCGTAAATTACCCTTAGTAGAAGACACAACCCAAGCCAAATTTCCTTAGTCTTCATTTTCCTACTTGATTTAGGATTTAGTTTCTAATTAATATTAGTTGTATTTTCATTTTTTGGGTTGTAATACTTTTTGAGATGCTTACTTTTGGCTTTGAGAATCATTTGCAAACACTTTGGCATTTAATTCTTGAAGTGTTGGTAAATGGAATTTGTGGTTGTTCTTGATTGGCGGGGTTATGAGTGCATCTATTATAATTTGCAAGTTCATGATTTATATTATTAACCATATTATGAATTGTGATCACACAATCATGAGGAACTAAATCCACAACAGGGTTGTAGAACCATGAAGTAACTAAGAATATAAAACTAATAATTAAGTAGTTATTGAAATAGTGTTTATGCTGTATTTGTTAATATCCTATGTTTTAATGCTTTTTAATTATGCGGAAGGTTAGAACTCTCTTCATTTCCTACTTGAGAGACCAAGGAAGTAATGAATGAGAAGAGGTTAAACAATAGAGATTTAGCATGATAATCAAGCTATCTAATAGCCTAATCTAAGTAAGTGAGGGCTAATGCGGGGTCAAGGGAGTAAAGGTTAGTTAAGCACACACCCATAGACGACCAAGTTGCATGAAATTCCTACTTGGACGACCAATCACTTAGAGATGCTTAACTTACGACTATGCATATTTAAACACTAGGAAGAGTTTTTATTATTAGGACATTAAGAACTTGTGGGGGAACACATATACCCCTAGTTTTTATCTCGTATTGATATTAGAAATTGAGAATTTATTTACTTGTTACTTTTTAATTGTTACTACAAATTAATCAATCATTAATTTGTTTACAAATCCCCCCCCTTTTAAGGAAGTAATTTGACTAATTTGTACAATTAACACTAAATTACCACTAGTCTAGACCATATTCCTCTTGGGATTGATCCTAACCTCGGTTAGGTTCTTTATTTGTCATAGGCAAAGCTTATACTTCTTTAGGAGGTGTAATTTGGAGCGTATCAAATTTTTCTCACTGCCATGGAAAAAGGATTTTAGATTAGACTAATTTCGTTATTGAAATTTAGTCAATGATTTCTAATTTACGTTGTTTTGTTTTAGTTTTATATGGGTCTTATTTCCGGTTTACCACCAAAGTACATGGAGTTAAGAGAATCCCTTGACCCTTTACGGTCTGAATTAAGAAGAACTTTGCCGAAAAATGCTCTAAAAAAGAGGCAAAAATTTGGTACTACATGATGAACCAATCGAGGATCATGGGGATGTTCTTGAAGTACAACTTTGCAAGAGTAGTAGGAGTGCCTAGACAAGTCTAGGAGAACCGAGTTGAAAATGCTAAAGAGTGCAAAATTAGCAAGCACCCGTGTGTGATTATTTCAATGTTAAATGCATCATGATGTTGTGGGATAAACATGTTCTATAGTGGTTCCTCCACTACCATCGAACTTCATTTTTGGTTTATTCTGCTTTGATGCAAATACTTATTGTCACACCCCAAATCTACCCCTTTGCGTAAACACGAGACTTAGGATCACGAGTGACTGAGATATGCGAATATGAACTAAAGCTGAATCTGATGACCAAGTACATAACATGTGGCTTCCGAATCTTGAAATCTGATTGGAACACGGTGAATGAGCTAGAATGCGACTATGGGTGCTACTATTTATCGACATAAAACCACGTGAGCTAAATGTGGTGTCCAATGTATACGCCTCATCAGGACCAATATACCTTGCCAGAAGGTATAGATGCATGAATGTCGTGGTCACAAAATATGATGCGCACGGAGGGAATTATAAACCTATGGGGGCATGTAGGTGCAGGACTATGAGGGTGACTAACCCTGAGTCCAGCTCGGTTAAGACTACTTCCCTGACTAGAAATGTGTACATACAACATAATTGAAATATCTTGAATATCTTGATATTCTAACACGCTAAATGAAAATGCAACACTAAATACGTAATGAAACATTTGAAAACTAAGGAATGTATATCTGTTTTATCTCTCTAGCTAGTATAATTCATAAACTAAGCAGAATCTACACAACTAGGGTTACGGGGTACATGCAGGAATAAGCAACGGTGTTACAACAACATGAAAATTTGATTAGGAATACTATAGGTTAAATCACAATTTGTTTCTCTCGAGACACCAATAGCGGCAATGAAGCACAACCTTCGCTTTAGACCATTCTGTTTCTCATTTGAACCGATACAACCTAATTCCCATAGACCATCGAATCGGTAATTTTGGTTTTAAAACCTCTCTCGAGCAAAGCCAAAAACATGAAGTTAAGATTGTATTTGCAACTACAACCCCACATTAAATTTAAACACAAATTCTTATGACCGAAATCACCTCTAAACAACATATAAACTATTAACTATCGGTAGTCAAAGTCAAATCGACTCATCATCCCACATAATCACGCTCGTAGAATTGGGGTTTTTAGATAGACATAATAAAAGATGAAAATCGTGCGAAATGTGTTTCCATCAGCGGGTACGATTAATAATGTCTAAGATGAAGAATCTTCAACACCCGGCTACATTCTGAAAATGAAAATCTTCAAAGCTAAGGAAAATGTCTCCCAAAAAATAGTTCTAAGTGCTAAAACTAAATAATAAACTTGATATTCTAAAATTGCATGCTAAACTAAAAATTCAAACAAGTATTTATAGTTGTAAAAGGTGTCTTTGCGAAGCACCTCAATTGAATGCTGAGTTAGTGGGATCGCCGTCCACCGACGATCCGCCCTTTGATCATTTATATCGCCGTTACTCTTTTGCCTTCATCATCCTTGAGGTCTGTAACTTTGGGAGATAAGGCCTTGGATTCTTGGCTGTTCGATGTGACTCGCCGACTACTCCCTTTATATCTTGACTTGATTTTTTTCCTTTAGGGCTTAGCACCTTTGGAACATTATGCGAGACCAAGGCCAGAGCGACTACTTGATAGTTTAGGTGATCCTCGAGCCTTGTTTTCTTCATTCTTTAGTGCCTTGTTCCTTTTTTGCTCAATATTATCCATGTTTTTGTCCCTAAGTCCAAATACCTGAAATTCAAGGATTTACATGTCGGTTATTGAGGAAAAATATGAATTCGAGGACACCTAAATCTATTAAATAAAGCCCTAAATGAGTCCAAATCGTGGACTCGACAACACCACCAAATTTTTGCTTCTCCTCAAGTAAACTCAAGTTCACAGTTCAAAAAAGAATCTCTAAGCAGTGCTCCACAAAAAATTAATCATGAATGCATACAAAAAACTCAACTTACTCGTAAGAGATCAATTGTGCACTCAAAGAGTCAGTTGTGACTCCTCAATATAAAGAATCTCAGCTCACAATGCTTACTTCAAATGCAAGTTCAAGCTCAACAAGGTGAGCAAATGCCCTTACACAAAGAATGATTCCATATTTGAGATAATGGTTCATAATATATAAAGCTCGTAATCAAATGTAACGCTCACACTCACAAAGATGACGAGAATGTATGATTTCACCGTAAGTTTTCCTGTATTTTCAATTGACTTTTGGTTCAGCTCATTCAAGATCAAAAGAAGTTCTTTCAAAGGCTTATGTGTGGGGGCAGTGCAAGGTATGGTCATTTAGGCTCATACGTTGTAATCCTCATGAAATGTGATGTGAACAACACCTTCTCCTTTTTTGCATCATTTTATTCGAGTTCAAAAGTCACCTCTTATTCATTTTCCATGGGTGGTGAAAACCCCATTTTCTTTGTATTTTCACAACTTTTTCTTTCTTTTTCTTTTTCCAATATTTTTTCTTCTTTTTTTTTTTTTATATGGAGGGGTTCCATCTTTCCAAACATGGGTAAAAGGGACTTCGTTGCATTTCTTGATTTTCCTTTTCTTTTGCCCACACCCCTTTTGGCCTAAAAGTTGGCTATTTCAACAGGACCACAAATCCTTGCAGGATTATGGGTAATGGATCAAGGAATGGTTATGTTTTTCATCAAGTTTCTTCCAAGAAAAGGGTAAAGTTCAAGGGGTGTTCAAAGGAGTTCATTCACACTCACAAGGTAGGCCACAAAAGGAGGTATAATGTCAAATTGGTTCACCTTTCTTTAAAGTTGCCTAAGATTATCTCATGAAATTGCATCAGCAGTCAGTGGGACCCGATGGGGCAAAATCTAGGTGTCATCATACATGATTCACGGTAAGCTCGTCACACAAGGCATTGACACCAAAGTCAAAAAGACTTCACACTTTGTAGTGTGCAATGTTCATCACAAGAGACTCAATTCAATATTTGGCTAGTCACAATGAGATGTAAAAAGAGTTCACATATTGTCTATACCGCTAATTTTTGGCCTCATCGTATTGCACATTCATGTTTGTTCGGTTATAAGCACTATTCAAATTATAGAATTTATTGATCAAAGCGTACTCGAAATTTGCATAAGGACAAAGCCACATTCAACATAAACTAAAGGTGGCAATTTTTTTCTAAAGGGTAAAAAAAAAAATCATTTGCAATTATAAACACAAAGCTACAAGCTCAAACCTTCCACAAAAAGCGGTGAATAACATATTCGGCTCAAGCCAAATATATAAACAAAACATCAATAATCACAAAAGGTCACAAAAAGGTGGGCCTTACCCACCATAAATAAAGCATTTGTCCTCAAATGCAAACAAAATCCAATATCCAAAAGTCAAAATAAAAAGTAAAGTGAAGTGGGAGGTAAAAAGGGTCCTATCTAAGCATTCAACACCATCTATCTAGGCATTAGTGCACAGGTCACCTCGGGAAGATCGGTAGTACCGTCCATCGGGGGTGCCAGGTGTATCGCGAAAAGTTCCTCTCATAGCCGGAATAGAATCCCCAGGCCACGCTGAAGGATTAGAGGGGCCTCGAGGGAGTAGCCTCCTTTGTAAGAAATGGGCCTCTTTCCTTGCCTTTGCCTCCAGGTGGAGGTTCTTGTCTTCCCATTTTGGGAGGATTTGACCTCTCTTCATTCATTATGAAATTCCGTGCTCTTATCTTTTGGGGTGGCATGTTTAAGCCTTTGCAACTTCGAGGTCAGCCATGTCTACAAAACATTGAGAAAAAGTTAGAAAATATTCAAACAAAAACACGAAAATGCGAGTTGTGACAGATTCGCCGAATTGCTATAGTGAGCAAGGGTTAGATCGCTGAAAGTTTAAGTGCAAAAAGTTTGGGGTTGCAAACAAAAGGCGATGAAATAGACTTTGGTGAGTCGTCGAGTGCATCGGGACCTCATACTTCTCACCAAAAGTTATAGAAGACTAACATCAAATGAAGCATGAAATTAAAGGCAGTATGGGGACATTCAACGGACCGCTACGTGGTTGAGGTTGACCCCGGCTCGCCAAATGACCCCAACGTGCCTACTTTCAGGTGACTTCTCAAATTCAACCGCAACCTCAGAAAACAAAATCAAAGCAATAAGTGGCTTAATTAAAGCAGAGCCATTATACACTATTACCACAGGATACTCGGACTTCTCAGAAGCTAAACTAGGCATCATGCAAGCACAACCAGCAAATTTCATCTATTTGGCGCCAAATTATGGGTTTCAACATTCAAAACAATGTTGGAAGAGATATTCAAATTAAAATAGGCAATCAAACAAATTAATCTTAACGAAGAGGCCCAACACATGACAACACGATAAGATCATTAGTATAAAGTTTAAAATGCCAAAAATAAACCTCGGGTTCGGAAAACCAACCTTTAATGCTAATTAAAGGTAAGATTATGGTGCTAGGTGGCAATGTATCCAAATTTAGACACGAGATCAATGACTAAAACACTTAGAGAATGCAAAAATATAGAGAATAACGTGTGGGTGTGAGTTTGTGAGCTTCAAAAGAGCGGGAGACAATGAAGGAATTTGGAAAGTATAACCTTTGACCATTTAATGAACCGTCAGTTCTCAGCACAACTCGGTGGCGTTAGTGAGGCTCGTTGAACTACTAGGTGACCATCAGTGATCACTTACCTTGCCATATTTCACCAGGACCTCGAGTTAAACTAGGGTCAACGGCGAGACTAGATTCGATAGTCGATCGGGTTGGCACTTGTCAATAATTTCCTAGGGTCACCGAGTTTTCCGGACACACTTTCAAGTTGTCTTGGGTCTAACAACGGTCTGGAGTCGGGGTCGCAAAGCCACTTCGTGATTGTTAGATTGGACACTTTAGCCCTGTCATAACTTTCAAACACTTTCCACACTTTAACTTGCGGGATCAACACACCACTATTCTAAAAGTAAAAAGAAAGATAATAATAAAGCTTGGGTTGCCTCCCGGCGCGTGTAGTTAAAGTCGTGGCACGACGCAAGTCCTGACACCGTTTCTTAGGGTTGACCATAGTATTACTAGGCAAACCCTCCTTAGGTGTGAGTTGTGACATATGACATCACTTGGTCTATTTGAGCATTTGCGACTAATTAATCATGGAATGAGAGGTTATAATATGATTGTCGTTAGGACATTTTTTCGATTCATTGACCTCTATCTTGTTCTTTGATTTTTGTAGAATGAGTGACCTCTTGATTTTTTCGGTCGAGTCTCTGTTTGCTTCATCTTTGAAGCTTGTGATGAGGAAAGGTACTTCTTTTTATTGGACCTTGCCTCTAACTGCATAACTTTCTTAAACAAGACATCCGGTTATTAATCAACAATGTTGCCCATTAAGGTCTTTCTGCATTTCTTGTTGGTTTTAACCATGCCATCATGTGTTGGTTTAACCATGCCATCAGGAGTTGGGCTACTACTTCATAAGGTTGTTGTATCAAACAAGCACGCAAAAGTAGTCAACAACGCTACATTTTGAATAAGACCTCTATAGAAGCACTCTAGCAGCCAGCAATTTAGTTGGCATTCCATGAGTTGAGCCTTCTTTATGATATTGCTTTAAATCTCGACCATCTCGTGGATAGTCTCACCTCCCAATTGTTTGAACATTAGGAGATTATCCCTAAGATTCAAGCGTCTTAAAGAGGATGGTCCGTGACGTAACCATTGTCACCATTCACGCTCATTCTTCTGTTTCAACACACAAACAAGCAAAACAATACTAAAAATAAAGTAAGTATCACTATAACTAACAAGGCAAAATTTAACTTAACTAAAAATTCTCAAGTAACACCTCTCCCCAATGGCGCCATTTTGATTTCACATATCAGACACTACTTCAGTTCAAGTGCCAAGCCGTGAGTAGTGTATAACTTGACTAGTGAGTTGGGGCCGGAGTCCCGAGGAGCGGTTGTTACTCAAGAATCAATAGTAAAAAGAATAAATATGGTCCAAGTCAATTATAGCTAAAAATATTTACGAAGAAAAACATGATAAATTAAAGGTTGTCAAGTGTCAAATATCAATAGGGGGGTTGTAGTCAACTAACTAGCAAAAAACAACAAATAATACAAAACTAGTATGGAAACGGGGTTCTTGGGATGTGATAAACATGGGCTAAGGTAAGCAGTAGGGTAATTTCAATTAATAGTAAACCACTTTGCAAATTAGTGAATAAGCTAGACTTTAGTGGAGGCAAAAGCTTTTCTCTCGACATCATTTACCTCAAAATCAAATTGGTTTTCTCTCAAACACTGATAGAAAGCTGATAAACCTGACTAAACTTTAGTACCTTCACTCTCTCTAGGATGTGTGAAAAAAAGGATTTAGGATTCACTCTCTCATTTGAGCCCGACAGCAATGCCCACGAGACCGTCGAATCGGTAATTTTGGTTTTAAAACCTCTCTCAGCTCAAACAAAAAACAAAGTTAAGATTATATATTTGTATCTGACGGCCCCATTAGATCCAACCACAGTCTTGTGAAAAATCACCTTTGAACAACAAATAAACTATTAACTAACAATACCCCGAGTTAAATCAACCCATAATTACATAATCACGCCCTAAAATTGGTTTTAGCTAGACAGAAATCGATATCGAAATGTGTTTCCATCAATTGGGTATGATTAATATTGTAGCTACAAATGTCTAAGATGAAGAATCTTGAACTTTCCACCATTTCTCGAAATGGAAATCTTGAAATCTTCAAAGCTAAGGAAAATGTCTCCCAAAAATAGTTATAAGTGGTAAAATTGAATAATAAACTTGATATTCCAAAATTGCATGCTAAACTAAAAACCAACAGTATTTATAGTTGTCAAAAAGTGTGTTGTGAAGGACCAATCGATCTTTGTTAGTCGGGATCGCCGATCTACTCGATGATCCGCCCTTTGGAGTCACATGTATGTTAGGTAGCCTCCTCCTTTAAACACAAGTAATATCTAGATTGCATTGAGAATGAGGGCCCTCAAGGACATTTGTATTGCCGTTTTCCTTTTGCCTTCTTATCTTTGAGATCATAACTTTGGGCGATAAGGCCTTTGCAATGCGAAGCTTGTTTGGCTACTCGTTGACTACTCCTTTACGTCGCAGAGGCTTGATTTTATCCTTAGGGGCTTGGTACTTTTTGGAACAAGGCGGGACCAAGACAATTTGGCGACTTGCCCAATGGATTTTGGCGTTCCTCAAGCCCTTTTTCTTCATTCTTTAAAGTTTGCCTTGTTCCTTTATTGCTCAATAGTGTCCATGCTTTTGTCCTTAAGTCCAAATACCTAAAATTCAAGGATTTACATCAGTTTTTGAGGCAAAATATGCATTCGAGGACAATAAATCTATTAAAATAAAGCCCTAAATGAGGCCAAATCATGGACTCATCGGTGAGTCCAAGACTTAGATAGATTTTTTTGGGGTTCTTGGGGGGGGTTGTAGGTGACCACCACGGACCCCACCTACATTCCATGCTTCACCCTACGGTACAGCAAGTGCTTTTCGTTGGTGGTGCACCTTTTAGAAAATCTGCATTTTAGTCTTTCTATCATATGAGGTGTTACATTATTTCCCCAGTGGGAACATTCATCCTCGAATGAAGTCAAATTAGGCGAGTATGGAGGAAAAGAGGTTGCAAACCCTACTTTTCAATCTTGGAAGCGAAATCTGGCCGAACTAATTTCCAAGAACATGTAAATACGTTGAAAATGCAAGTATGGCTTGAAGAACATGATACTAAGGAGCGAGATTTACGTAAGGCGTGGCTGAAGACTACGGAGGAACTATTACCTCGTGACAATGGAATCAGAAGGAAAGAGATGAGGATACTTGGCCTTCATGGCTACTTCTGCTTCCCAAGTAGCTCCCTCTATAGACTGGCTCCTCCACAAAACTTTAACTGAAACGACTTCTTTTTTACTCAACCTTCGAACTTGACGATCCATAAGAATTTGAACTAGCACCTCCTCATAAGTGAGACTATCTTTCTTTGCCACACTATCTAAATGTATTATGGATCCTAGTTCACCCACATGCTACTTCAAAAAGAAATGTGAAAGTTTGGATGCACTACGCTAGTTCTGTGGCAACTATAACTCATAAGCCACTTTACAACCCTATTCAAGATCTGTAAAGCCCTACATATCTAGGACTGAGCTTCGCTTTCTTGTCGACCCTCATCACCCTTCATAGGTGACACTCTCGATCTTCTCCTTACATTTGCATATTATTTTTTGCGACTCTAGGCTGTCTTAAGTCTATCCTTGATGAGCAGAACTTTTTCCATAGCATCATGACCGAGTTTGGCCTTATCAATGCTACTTCACCTACTTTGAACCAACCAGCGGAGATCTACATCTACGGCCATACAATGCCTCATAAGGGGCCATTTAAATAATTGAATGGTTGTTGTTATTGTAGGCACACTCTATAAGAGGAAGGTGATTATCCCAACTACCCTTGAAGTTGATCACGCAAGCTCTCAACATGTCTTCTAAGGTATGAATGGTACGCTTTGCCTTACCATCCATATGTGGATGAAATGTTGTGTAGAGATTACCGGTGCCAAGCCCTTTCTGAAATGACTTCTAAAAATGAGAGGTAAATTAAGGACCTCTATCTGAGATAATAGACAAAGGAACCCCATGCAATCTGACTATCTGATTAATGTAGAGTTTAGTGTAGTCCTCTACCGAATCTATAGTCTTAACAACCAAAAAGTGAGCGGACTTAGTAACTTTGTCTACTATCACCCAAATGGAGTCATATACTATCTGTGAGTATGAGGTAAACCTGTAATGACGTCCATGTTGATCACTTCTCACTTTCATGTAGGAATGTTAATCTCTTGAGTTATACCTCATGGTTTTTGATGTTCTACCAGATGTTGACAATTGGGGCACTTAGCCACAAAATTTGTTTATCACTCTTCATGCCATTCCACCAAAAGACTTCCTGCAGATCACGGTACATCTTAGTTGATGTGTTCATAAGGCAAACTTTTAAGCTAGCTAGCCGGTGAACATCCTTCGCTAATTCCTTCCTTTCTTCCTCAACATGTGCTACACTACCCTTAGATAGTATGCTAAGAGCATCAATTACTACATTGTCCTTACGAGGATGCTAAACCACATTCATGTCATAGTCCTTGAGAAATTCAAGCCATCTCCTCGGCGAGATTCAACTCCTTTAGGGTGAACACATAATGAAGTCACGTATGGTACGTGAACACATCTACATGAGACACCATACAATCTTTAGGGAAAATACTACGGCACCCAAGGTCTAGGTCATGAGTCGGATAGTTCTTCTCATGTTCCTTAAGTTGTCTAAAAGCATAAGTTATAACCTTACATCACTGCATCAACACACAACTCAGGCCGACTCTGGATGCATCTCAATAAATCACATAATCGCCTGAATCCTCTAGTAGAATCAAAATAGGAGTTGTAGTCAACCTAGTTTTCAGTTCTGAGAAGCTCTTCTCATACTGATCTGACCACTGAAACTTAACCTTTTTCGGAGTCAACTTAGTCAATGGAGAAGCTATGGATGAAAATCCTTCCACAAACCTTCTATAATAACCAATTAAACCCAAGAAACTTCGATATATGTAGGAGAGGTAGGTGGGTCGGGCCATTGCTTCACCACCTCTATTTTCTGAGAATCTACTTGTATCCCTTCGCTAGATACTATATGCCCAAGGAAAGCAACAAATTGTAACCAAAACTCACATTTGCTAAACTTAGTGAATAACAGGTGATCTTTGAGAGTTTGTAGAAAAACCCTTAAATGAGTTGCATGTTCTTTCCTCATTCTAGAGTAAATGAGGATATCATCAATAAAGGCGATAAGCGCACAGTTCAAATACTACTTGAACACCATGTTCATCAAATCTATGAAAGTTGTAGGAGAATTAGTTAGTCCAAAAGACATAACGAGAGAACCATCTTTCTCTTTCACGAACAACACTAGTGCACCCCATGTGGAAATACTGGGTCTGATGAAGCCATTGTCTAGAAGGTCTTTCAACTGCTCTTCTATTTCCTTAAGCTAAGTTGGAGTCATTCTGTATGGATGAATAGAAATATTTGGGTATCACGGAAGGAGATCAATTCCAAGTTGATCTTCTTTTGGGAGGAACTCGAGAAAGATCTTAGAAACATACGGAAATTCATTTTACCGTCGGAATCGACTCAAGAGTTAGGGTTTCGGAGCTGGAATTCGCAACCCAAACTAGATGATAGATATACCCCTTGGAAATCATGTTTCTGGCCTTAAGGTAGGAATTAATCGACCCAAAGGCACTAAGCTACTACCCTTCCATTCTAAGATTGGTTCAACTGCGAAAACTAAAAATGAATGATCCTAGTTCTACAATGAGGCGAGGCATAATAGGAATGTAACCAATCCATGCCTAGAATGACATCAAAATCTAGCATTTCTAACTCTACGAGATCTTCTGAGGTGACTGTTTGAGAGACTGTGACAGGGTAATTTCTTTATACCCGTCTAGCTATAACTGGGTTGCCAAATAGAGTAGAGACTGAAAAGGTTTTTGAGAGAGTTTCTAGACTGACATTGAAGTTCACTGTTATATATATGGAGTTACAAAAGAAAAACTAACCCATGGATCTAACAAAGCATAAACATCTGAATGAAAGATTAATAACGTACCACTAACCACATCAGGTGAATCTTCATGGTCACGGCTAGCCTGGAGAGCATACAACCTATTATGGCACTGATCGCCACATGTGCCGGTTGAAGTACCTGCTTAGTTGGGCGACTCTTTGGTCTGCTTTGAAGTTTTAGACTGAGCCCTACATTTGTTACCTCTTTGTCTCTCTGCTTAGAAGAAGGGTAATCTCTCGGCATGTGACAAGTCCGGACTACAACCAAATCATCTTTCCTTGCACCAAGACACACGCCTGGATGGCTCTTACAACACTTTGGACAAGTTGGGTTAGTCTTGTTACTTGAAACACTCCTCTGAGATTTAGAGCCTGAAGCCCTACCTTTCTGATCCTGTCGACTTTTTCCTTCCAGTGCGTGAACCAAATGTGAGCCACATCCTTAAGCTGGTAGGACACCAACTCTACCCTATCATTTCCAGTTACTTGCATCACTCCAAATATTTTTCTTGACCTCATCAATGAAGTTTTGGGGGTCTTCACCAACTTGTGACCCTAAAAACTTAGGCGAAATCATCAGAACAAAATCTCGAACCTTAGCTACCACTGATCCACCACTAGTATTTGCTAGAACTGGAACCTGCTGATTGTTACGATTGGCCACATTCCGAGCCAAAAAGTTGGATAACATTTCAAAACTCGCATTCGAAACCTCATTATTGGAATTTGGAGGAACTCCGTTAGCGTTGCGGGTATTAGCATTCCTTGCGTAAGCTCTATGAGGAGGCATGATCTGAAACACATAACATCGAGTTAGAAAGGGGATCATATCCACGCATGATAAAAATAACAAGAAAGTGACATTTTTCCTAAAACACTTCGTAGCCTCCCCTCATAGGTGTGGCGCGCTTCACTGGCCCGATGAGGGGGACCTACTTAGTGCGAGATTTTCAGATATCTTAGGACACTTAAACCTAAGGCTCGATAACAACTTGGTCACTCCACGGGGCTACCCCTTGATGTAAACACGGGACCTATTATCACGGTGACCCCAAGCTAACCCTAAAGCCGGCATATCATAAGCATACTTAAACAAGCGAACCAAAGATACTATGTGGAAGCTTAAAACATGAGATAAACCGAAATGATGGAGAATACTCAATCTATGAGCTTAAGATCTTGAACTATAACTCAAATACTAAAGCTAAATCTGCTCTGTGCAGGAAATAAGCCTCTAACTCACTAGAGATCTTTGGGACATCCTCCCAATTAACTCTAGTAAAATCAAACTAAAATTAAAAGATGGAATATAAAGAACACGTGTATCTTCCTAGAAGAATGAGGACTCACCACTAATACTACGAATACGAATTGGAATCGATCTACACATGATCTCGAATGCTAAGGACCTAAACCTACATCACCAAAAGATGTAGCGCGAGTATGCATCGATGTACTTGAAAGATGCGAGAATGCATGATAGGATAAAGTGAACAAACATATAAGACCAACAAGGCATTGAACAATGCTATAATACGAACATGATAGAGATAGCGATATATACTAAATGTGAACTAAATTGAATACAATGTCCAAGTACATAACATGTTGAAACTGAATACTGAAATATAACTGGGAACCTGGTTAATGAATTAGAATTTGACTGTGGGAACTACTTTTTACCGACATAAAACTGATACTTATCGTGACCAATGACACTAATCTACGGTATGAGTGTCTACGATCATCGAAAGTATAGTAATCTAACTAAAGTTTGGGGTCGTGTCCCAACGGAGTGGTTTTGAGAATTGATAGAAAAATAAAATTAAGCTCTAACTAGTCGTAGCTAAAGATATTAACGAGTAAAAACATAGTAAATTAAAGGGGGTGACATGAAAGTGTCGAATATCAATTTGGGGGTTTTGTCACAAGTAGTAAAAATAGCAAAAATTTACAAGAAAATCAAGTATGGG
Source organism: Solanum commersonii (assembly GCA_029007595.1). Classification (NCBI taxonomy): domain Eukaryota; kingdom Viridiplantae; phylum Streptophyta; class Magnoliopsida; order Solanales; family Solanaceae; genus Solanum; species Solanum commersonii. Next base: position 21,709 of record JAJTWQ010000311.1, read on the forward strand.
GAAATGTTCTTGGAGTGTGACCGCAATACAACTTGAGATAAGTAGTTGGGTACATGCTTTTTGAATGAAATTTGTATGATAATAGTGACTAGGCTAAACTTTAAATGGAAATAAGTTCCCTCTCGGGCAACATACCCCGTTTCAAATGCATTCCTCTTGGACACCCATTTTTCGAATGCGGACCGAGCTATGTCTTACCCCACTCCTCTTTCGAGCCGAGTGTTAGGATATGGGACTAGGGCTCGCCCTCAGTGAACCAACCTCATTTCTACCCACTCTTAGACCATCAACCTAGTTGTCTTGGTTTTGCGACTTCCCTCTCGGGCCAGCCAAAAGCTACATGGGTGGGTTTATATTTGCAACTACAAACCCTTGATTAAACCACAACCACTAGGGTGAAATCACCATTAAACTACATCTAACCTATCGGTAAGCAAGACCCTGATAATAATATCAACACATACTTGCTAAATCACACCCCAAGAATGGGGTTTTTAGCCACACATCAAGAAATAACAAAATACACCTAAAAGACGATTAAAATCAAATGGGTATAAGAAATAAACCTTGATTTAAGCGAAAGGAAGAAGAATGGAGAAGACCCACTTTCAATTTGGTTTAGTAAAAAGTTTAGTATTTATAGACTTCAAAAATAGCTTGGTGGATCTTTTGGTGAGTTAGCTGATGTGCCCATTGACTTCGACAATTCGCTCCGTCCAAGTCTCATCATCGTTTCTTTTGCCTTCTCGCATCTTCACGTTCGGACCATTGTATGGGGTATAGTATTGCTTCGTAGAACTATTCGGTGAAGCGCCAGCTTGCTTCTTTCATTACCTTTTTGATCCTTCCTCCTTCGGGGTTTATCGTACTAGAACAGGGCGGAGTAAATCCCCCGGTGAATCACCAAGTGTGCTTGGCAATGCTCGAGCCCGGCTTTTTCATTTTTCGGCTTTTTGTTCCTTTTTTCGCCTAAGTGTCCATGCTTTCACTAAAACTTCAAATACCTTTAACTTTAAGAATTTTCATCAGATATTTAGACAAAATAAGCATTCGAGGACACTATTCTTATCAAAATAAAGCCCATAATGAGTCCATTTGTGGACTCATCAGCACCCCTAACTTAAACTTTTGCTTGTCCTCAAGCAAACTCAAGTTCTACCGTTCAAAAGGGTGTCTCGAATAGTGCTACACAAGCCTCAATAATGAATATACACAACAAGATTCAAATTACTTATGCAAAAATCAAGCGTGTACTCAAAGATTCAAGTTGTGACACACCATTACGAGAGATTCTCATGGTCATGATATTTGCTTACTTGTGCGAGTTCAAGCTCGACAAAAGTATCTAAATGCCCTCACATGAAGAATGATTCCATATTCACACACAAAAGTTAATCAATTCAAGATCATGAATCATATGAAATGCTCGCACTTAAAAAAAAGGAACACAATGCATGCTGCACCTATATGTTTACTTATTTTCCAATCAACTTTTGATTCGGCTTTTTTCAGATCAAAAAAGTTCTTTCTAAGGCTTGTAATGGGGCTGAGTGTAAAGGTATGGTCATTTAGGCTCAATGACTTTTTCATCCCGTGAGATGCGATATTCTCAAGCCATTTCCTTCTCTTCTTTATCAATTCTTTTTCTAATGTTTACTCCATCTCTGTTTATTCATCTTCATGGATTGGTTGGAAGCTTTGATTTCCTTAGTACCTTATTCCACAATTTTTTTTTTTGCATGGAATGGGTTTCCACTATGCAATAACATGGGTTAGGGGGGACTTTTCTTGCACTTCTTGACTTCTCCTTTTCCTTTTCACCACAACCCCAACTTTTGCTTTGGGATTAAGTTGGCTATTCACTAAATCACAAATTAAGAGGATTGTATGGATGGGTCATGTGAGGTCTAGGGTTCATCAAGGTTCTTCCAAAGAAAGGTAAGGCTCAAAGGGTGTTCAAAGAGTTGCACACACACACACTCACGGGTAGGCCATAAAAGGGTATATGTCAAATTTGGCTCACACTCTTTAAAGTTGCCTAGATCGTTTCAACGGGGACACCTTTAAATCAATCGGACTAACGGGGAAAATTCTAGTTTTATTCATGCATGGTTCGAAGCAAGCAGCCCAAATATATACAAAGCAACAAAAACACGAACACACAAAGTGTTGGCCTCACCCCACCACAAATAAAATCATTTGTCCTTAAATGCAAGTAATAAGAATCCAAAAGTAGATTCAAGCATGATAGAGATGAGGGTAGAGAAAGGTCCTGGCTACGCAGTCTCTATCTGTTTGGGGGCATTAGTGCCGGAGTAGTCTCGAGATGGAAAAGGGTGCCGGACCACTAGGGATTCTTTGTGGACATAATTGTTCTACTAGATCTCGGTAGATCTTCGAATATGCTCGCATCTTGGCTCACTCTTATCACCTTCACCATGCTGCTATTAACTCTCGTGGGATTTTTGCATCGACTCTACCTTTCTTTGCACCATCCCTAGCACATCTCTGGTGGTCACATGAACATCCTTATCATCTGTGCTCTCTCTATGAGTGAAGTAAAGTCGGTAGACTTATGGTAATCTACGTCCTTCCTCAAACTTGCAATCTCGCTTTAGGGCCGTCGCCTCGAGAGGTTTTCCTCACTGTCTACTCTCACAAGCCATAACTCTGTTTGTCAAGGCATTGCTTGAGATCCCGAATGGGAGTAATTCGCTAGTATGGTATGTCAATCGGTATCTCGAGAAGACCTTTTTCAGTTCAGTAGCTCTCTACATCATCTGAATAGGCCACAGCATCTCATCTTCGGGATCATGGCACGAGTGATTCTAGCTTGAGGATGGGAGGATTAGGAAGCACACCGGGCTTTGTGAGGAAGAAGCTAAGGAGTTGGTATACATGAGGGCTCGGAGGCCGGGGGGTGGACTAAGGTGTCTCTAGTAATAATGAGTCAATATTGACCTCTAGAGAAGTATCTGTTGGGGCTACTCTTCTCCTGTCATCCTCTTCTTATGTAAATTTTACCTCTATACGCCGGATATTAGTGGAGGAAGATGGAGTGACTTCTATATCGCTAGCAGGCTGTTGGGGTACTCCAACACGCCGGCATAACTCAGTAATTAGAACAGGAAATGGCGAGGGGATGCATGGTTGTTTGGTTCTCAATGCCATCTCCTGTGAAACTAGCCGTTGACCTAATACAACATTAATATGCTCACTATGACACTCCACCTCCTTGCCTCTAACCAGAACCCACTTCACTGGTTGGGACTCACTAGGCTTTTTCTTATTTCTTGGGAGCAACTACCCATATGATAAGAAGAATTCCCGGACATAGGAAGGAATGTAAGAGCCCCGCACTTTGGTGAACTGTTCAAACTCATGATATTTGAGCGTGTGAAGCACCTCAACACGCAACACCCTCCAAACCCTCTACATATAGTAACTTTTCTTCTAGAATGGTTCGTAAACCATCGCCATTTTGTCTGTTTCAACAACTTTGGTGGAGATGCGGCTATAGGGAGTGTTGGAGAGCCTTTGGAGGTGGTGCTAGGAGTTGGCACCGATTCGGTAGTCGGGGAATGGCAGGCGAAGGAGAGTTGGTAGTTGTGGGCTGATTTCCCAGCCCTAAGTTCCTCCCTTCGATTTATCAAAGATTGCTCATCCTTGACTCAAAATAGCTAGGTTCAACATTTGTGCCCTTCCTAGCGTGTTTTTTTCATTTGCCTTTATCTCTCGGTGGGAGAATCGCTTTCTTTTTTGTGAAGGTCGTGATCCTCCTTCATTGATTGTAATTCCCGTTGCCATTTTCTCGAGGTGGTGCATTTAGGTTTGTGCGTATCATATCGCAAGGTTTTTGATTAGTCGAAGAACAATCACACTAAAACACAGAAAATGCGAAGCAAAAAGGTTCACCGATCGTGGTCGGTGAATTGCCAAATCTCTTTAGCGGCGAGGTCGGAACTCGCCCAAAGGGATTAGCTTGAAATCTAGGTAAATAAGTGATGAAAAAGTCTATATGGTGAGACGTCGACTACTTTCGATGATGACGAAGTAGTCTCGCCGAAACTACATCTGTCGGCACTATAGACATGAATGAAGGCGATCTAAGGTCGGCAGGGGCGAACAGTTGAATAATTTGGCGAGCATGATGCGGCTCATTTGAATGATTCACCGTGCCCTATTTTTCAACCCACTTCTTAGAATCGACCTTACAAGCACTAAAAATGAAATTAAATCATGCACACACAAAATTCACATAAGACCCAAACTTACCATCATTCTGGAATACTCGGACTTCTTCCGATCTGCAAATTTTAGCGTTTAACTACGATCACTCTTAAGAATGTCGTCACCATTCCTTCATTGAGAAACTTTTGTTATTTAGCACAAATGTGGGCTCTTTAGGTGTTACCCAACTAGTACAATGACAATCAAGTAGGACCCATTTCCATGGCAATCAAATTAAAGCACAAACAACAAGGCATTTGACTATTAAAATATTTTAGGCAACTAAGTTCAGATTACACATAGCATATCAACTAATATATATCAAATAAGTCCAACACACATCATCCTTATACTATAATTGCAAAATAGTGCAAAAACTTTTAAGATAAATTCAGGGTTTTATGGGCTAACATTTAATGACGATCAAATTGCTTTTCGAAATGCTAGGAAACAAAGAGATCCAACCCCAAGCACTATTTACCAATTGAAATACTAATGGAAAGGTAAAAATCTAAGAAAAAGTACCTTTGGTGTGATTTTGAGGAGTTTGAGATGAGGGAAAGTGAGAGATTCAAACATATTGACCTTCTGCCCTTATATAACCGTTCAATTCTCTGTTATTCGGCGACGCTAGTCTTATTGTTGATAAAATTGGTGGCATGCCGAACGCATACTTACCTCACCGAGTTTCACAAGACATCCCTTATTTTGTGGTCCCAATGACGGATTAAGTCGAAGTCACCGATAGATTCGGCGACTCGCCCACTGGATCCTTGGCTTGCTAACTTGCACTTCTCAACACCTTTATCATTTTACCTATAAAATCAGCATACCATTATTCGAAAAGAATAATTAAAAGCGATAAAACCTTGGGTTGCCTCCCAAGAAGCGCCTATTTTACGTCGTGGCCCGCGTAAGTTACGTCACACTCTCCGTTATGGGATTAGCCCTAGTGTCACTAGGTGACATCAATATGTCATTTGGGTGGAGATGAGGATGCGCAAAACACGGGAATGACCCGATTAGTTGGATTGATCTAGTGTGAGATCCAAACATTTGATTCAACACTTCAACATTCTCCTTCATTTCTTCCAACACCCGATCTTGATTGATGATCTTTTGGAGAATGATTTAAAGTATGTCCTCGACACGATTTTTTCTCCCCATTTCTAGACTTCCTCCACTTATGAGGGGGTGTATACCTCCCCCGCTATGGCATTGGTCTTCCACCTTTGAGATTTTGGTGGTGAAGTCATTTAGTTGAGATGCCCGAGTTCGGTCGGCATGAGGTCCTTTTGGACTCCTTGACTTATTTCGATCGATTTGCAATTACTCGCTCACCCATTCTCATCTAAATGGACAACTCAACGAAAAAAGAAAAAACTAAACATAAAGTTAGTAAATTACAACTAGAAGAACAAAAATTCTACTAATCTAAAAATTCTAAAATAACACCACTTCCCGACGGCGCGCATTTTAATGCCTATCGTGACCAACGACACTAACCTACGGTATGAGTGTACGTGATCGTCGATAGTATAGTAACAACTAAAGGTTTGGGTCATGTCCCAAGGGAGTGGTTTTAGAATTGATAGAAAAATAAAATTAAGATCTAACTAGTCGTAGCTAAATATATTAACTAGTAAAAACATAGTAAATTAAAGGGTGTGCCACGAAAGTGTCAAATATCGATTTGGGGGGTTTTGTCACAAGTAGTAAAAATAGCAAAAATTTACAAGAAAATCAAGTATAGGGAAATATTCTTGGGGTCTGACCGCAATACAAGTTGAGATAATTAGTTGGGTACATACTTTTGAAAGGAAATTTGTAAGATAATAGTGACTATGCTAAGCTTTAAATGGAAATAAGTTCCCTCTTGGGCAACTTAACCCGTTTCAAATGCGTTCCTCTCGGACAACCATTTTCTGCATGAAGACTATCCTATGCCTTACCCCACTCACTCTCTCGAGCTGAGTGTTAGGGTATTATGGGGCGGGGCTCACCCTCTCGGGCTGAACCTCAGTCGACCCACTCCTTAGGCCATCGAGTCTAGTGGTCTTGGTTTCACGACTTCCTTCTCGGGCAAACCAAAAACATATGGAATGTCTTGATATTTGAAACTAAAAACCCTTTAGATTAAACCACAACCACTAGGTGAAATCACCATTAAACTACATCTAACCTATCAACAAGCACGACCCAATAATAATATCAACATATACTTGCTAACTCACACCCCAAGAATAGGGGGTTTTAGCCACATATCAAGAAATAACAAAATACACCTAAATAATAGTAAAATCAAATGGATATAAGAAATTAAACCTAGATTTAAGCAAAGGAAGAAGAATGGAGAAGACCCGTTTCCAATTTGGGAAGATGCAATTCTTTTTTCCTTAAGTCTCCCAAAAACCCTCACCAAACTTGAGAAAAATATCCAAAAAGAACTATTCTATTTTGGAAATTAAAATAAATGTTCGACTCTCTAAAATTAATAATAAGTTCAGTATTTATAGACTTCAAAAAATAAATGGCGAATCTTTCAAACAAAGTTAGTCGATATTTTCGAATGACTTCGGCGATTCGTCCTTCGTCTGTCTCATTGTCGTTTAGTGATTTCCTTCCGTATCTTCACGTTCTGGACCATTGGGCGGTATAGTACTTCTTTGCGAAACTTTTCGACAAAGCATCGATTGCTCCTTTCAACGCCTTTTTAATTCTTCTCTTTGGGGCTTCGTCTTGGAACAAAGGGAGGAGTAAATCCCTTCGGTGAATTGCCAAGTTTGCTTGGCGATGCTCGAAGCCGGCTTCTTCATTCTTTTCGGCTTCTTTGTTCCTTTTGTACCTAATTGTCCATGCTTTCACTAAAATGTCAAATAATTGAAACTTAAGAGTTTTCATCAGATATTTAGACAAAATAAGCATTCAAGGACACTATTCTTATCAAAATAAAGCCCTAAATGAGTCTAATTTGTGGACTCATGAAAAACCACGTGAGCTAAATGTGGAGTCATCATATATGCCCCATCGAAAGGACCCAATATACCTTACAAAGGGTATAGAGGCATGACCAGCGTGATCACTAAATATGATTCCCACAGAGGGGACTTCTAAACCTATGGGTGCACGTAATTCTAGGACTATGAGGGTGACTGACCCTAGTAAAACTCGGTGTTAAGCCTACTCCAACTTGGAAATATTTACAATACAACATAACTGAAAAATATTGAATAGCTCGATATTCTGATATGTTAACTAAAAATACAACAATAAATACTGATAACGAAACATTTGAAAACTGAGGCATGTATATCTCGCTATCTTGTCCTAGCTAGTGTAATTCATGGGCGAACGAATCTACGAAGTAGGGTTCGAATTTCATGCAAGGAACTAAGCGCGGTGTTACAACAACATGAAATTTTGATTAGGAATACTATACAACTAAATCACAACAATTAACTAAAGTTTCTAGAAACCTAGGTCTAAACAATATGTAAGGAATCGGGAATCGGCGAATTCTAGGGACCCAATAGGTGAAAGGAACCCACTAGTGAAATCCCATGTACCGGGTGATGAATTCACGGAGAAATCTTTTGATTTCGGGAAATGGAACTGAAGAAAACCTGTTGCGTTCTTGGGGAGGTTTAGTCGATTGTTTCTTTTCATTTTGCATTTATTTGATTGATATTTGGAGAATGATTTGACAAGGGTAAGTTTCGATGTAGTTATTAGGCTTTAACTAACCAAAATGACGTAGTTTAGGGATTAAACGACGTAGTTTAGGTGTCCAAACCATAGGGAAAAGACCAAATGAGCCCTAACTTAAAAACCGTCGGGGCCAATGACGGGCTCGACCACAACCCATCGGCCCCGACCTATTGTCCATCTTGGTCGGTCATCGATCGCTTCGAGAGACTAGGATCTGGGGGCCTTAACCACGGCATGGACCACGGACCATTGTTGCACCTACGGTTCATAGGTCCTGCGTAGTTCAAGACTTCGTTGGAATTTTCGGGGTTACGGGGAGGGTATTGTAGGTGGCCAACCACGGACCCCACCCACGGTCCATGGGTCACCCTACGGTCCATAGGTGAACTCCATTGGTGGCGCTTGCAACTTCAAAAACTATTTATTTTGGTCTTTCTAGCATACGGGGAGTTACACTTACATTTAGAGGGTTGTTTGTGGGGTGACCATCTGAGGATCCATATGCTCATCCGAGCAAAGTCAAAAGTGTCTATATGAGTAGTGTGGGACGAACAAATTTAGACATGGATGTGCTCAGTTTAACGGTGTTTCCATTATCATTGACAGGTGACGCTACTATTTGGCTATCTTAGCTACTGTATGACTCAATCACCACATTGGATGAGCTACAAAATTTGTTCTAAGATAAATATTTCCCATTTTCAAAGAAGTTGAACCTTAAAGATAAACTTAACAACTTTCTGGCTTTAGATGGAGAGTCGGTTTGATGATGAGTAACTAAAGGAGTACTTCTGAGAGGTTGAATGACAATGGGAAAGCAGTTTTGGAAATAATTTCTAAAGGTTCCTATAGGGCTAATACATTTCATAGGATTGCTGCGAAACTTGAAAACATCTCCAAGAATAATTAGGCATGGAACACAAGAACTTCGGCTATAATAAAAATCACTTTTCGATAAAGAAACACAAAATCGGGCTCATAATGATATTCATGAGGAGATGGCACTGTTGAGGACAAAGGTTGGCTTGGTATTAAAGCATGTATTTGGAAGCACCTTTGAGAAAATGAATCCGGTGAATTATCGGATAGAGCACCATCGGCCCCGATAAGTATATCTATTAGGAGGATGTGAATCTTGTGAATGATCATATAGGGGTTCTGCACAAATGTCAAGAATCCAATCATGATAATTTATGCCAAGTTCAAGAAAATCAAGGTCGGAACTACAATAACTACAATCGCAAAGGGAACTATATTCCTGATGGGAACTATAATCATGAAAACAACTATAATATGAATGGGTATAATATTGAGGAAATAATAAGAGTGGCCCTTATTTTCTACCAGGGATATGAGATGGAGGATCGAGTTTGAATCGCATTGAGGATATGATGAACAAGATGGTAAAAAGGTTAGACTCAACCCGATGATAATGTGAAAGAGATGAATATCGATTTATTGGGTATTGGTCAAAAGTTGAGTCACGAGTAGTATCGATTAGATAGATTGAGTAGCAATTGAGCCGGCTATCTTCAAGTCTAAATTTGCGCCAACAAAGAGCACTTCCCAACAATACTATTCAGAACCCGAATAATGACAAACATTGTGTGGCGATTACTACTAGGGGTGGAAAGCGCTGGAGTAGAAAGTGCGAAAAAGCAGGAAGAATAGAAGTTGAAGTACTTGAGGAGACTAAATATCATAATGAAAAAGAATCTAAGGTTATGCAAAAGATCATCCTTATTCCGAGACATGCACCTCCCTTCCCACAAAGGTTGGTTAAGAAGACTATAAAAGTAAAGTATCGCAGGTTCATATCCATGTTAAAGAAGTTATCGATAAATGTTCATTTGATTGAAGCACTAGAATAAATGCCAGTTATGCTAAGTTCATGAAAGATCTTGTGACTAAAAAAAAGGGTTGTTAGTTTTGAAGGTAATGATAAGTTGCGGCATTGTAGATTGATTACTACTAGATCGGTAGTGTAAAACAAAAAGAGGATCCCAGAACTTTTACCATTCTATGTAGAGCGGTATGTTACACTTTTCTAAGGCCATATGTGACTTAGGTGCTAGTATAAATACGATGTCACTTGTCTATGTACAATAAGTTGGGCTTAGGAGCCCCCAACCCGTCTACATTGCGACTACTTATGGATGATTAAACTACGAAGAAATTGATTAGTGTGCTATAAGATGTCCTTGTGAAAGTTGAGGTGTGCATATTTCTTGTGAAATTTGTGATACTAGACTGTTAGGTTGACTTTGAAGTACCCATCACCTTAAGGCGACCATTCCTTTATACTGGGTGTGGTTTAGTTGACATAGAAAAAGGGTAAATGAAGTTCTAATTTTATAATAAAGAGGGGACCTTTAATATCTTCAAATCGATGAAGCATCAAAGTGATCTTAAGTCAGTGTCCGTGGTGAACTATATTGTTGAGGAGAAACCAGAGGTGTCCATTGAGGAGAGATTGGGTGTTGAAGACCTAGTTGTTGTGACCATGAAATTTGACGGAGAGGGTAATGCTGAATATGATGAGTTAGTTGCTGCCATTTGATGGGGTAAATTTCCCTCATCACCAACCAAAGTTGATGGCTTTGGATTTGGATTTGGAAAATTCAAACACTCTGCTCGCAAAACCATCTATTGATGAGTAGGTCAAATTTGAGTTAAAGGCTCTTTAATCTCATGTGAGGTATGTGTTCTTAGGAAAAAAATAGTGTTTTGCATGTCATTATTGCTGATTTTAACAAAGGGAAAGTAAAGGCACTGATATCGGTATTCAAATGGGTCAAAAGGGCTATATCATGGACTATTGCTAACATTATTGGTATTACACCGTCTACACGCTCTAACAAGATTCAACTCATGCCACATAGTAAACCAAGTATTGATAACCAAAGGAGATTGAATCTCAATGCAAAGAGGTCGTGAAGAAATATATTATCAAGTTGTTAGATACTAATTGAGTGTGTGAGGTTCAATGTTTGCCAAAATGGGAGGAATCATTGGGGTTCCCAACGTGAATAATGAGCTTATCCCAATGAGGTCTATCATTGGTTGGAGGGTTTGCATGGATTACCACAAGATGAATACATGCACTATGAAAGATGTAACACCCCAAAAATTCTATGACTTAAGTTAGAGCCTCACCTTATGAATAATGACTTAAAAATAGTTAAAATGATGTTTATAAACCTAAACTAATGTAATTGACTTGGTTTGGAAGAGTAAAAGTCTAAACGTCAAGAAACGACCACGACATCCGGAAACTAGAGAAGAGTGTGTTCAAGTGTGTCCTTAGGTTTTAGGCAGGTTTGGCAGTTTCGTATGAAGGTATAATCTGGTGAAAATGTTTACAATAGGTCAATATATGTTCCTAGGGTCAAAAAGTTCGAATATGACTCCCTGGGGCCACCCTAAGGGGCCCCGAGGAATTCCCCAACCTTAGCCAAGCAAGCTCCCAAGGCAGCTTGCAAATTGCACTTAAAGGGAATAGAGGTGCGTCGCACACTTGATTCCCCAAGGAGAAAAATATTCAGTTCACGATGCGGTCGTGTCACGGACTCTACTATCTCGAAATTTAATTCTAAATATCTTCAGGGAATAGCTCAAGTCCGCGACGAAAATGAAGAAATTCAAAAATCTATTTTTACTTCATTAAAGAGTCCATTTAAGTGAAGGGTATTGAGAGTACTTTAGGGAAGTGTATAGAATGATTTTTAAGTCAATTTACCTAACTTTTATCACTCAAACACAAAACCCCAAAGATCTAAAACTACAATTTCTCCTTCTCTCTACTCTCTCTTTTTTCTCAAGAACTCCATTTAAGAAGATTGGAGCTTCAAGAAGAAGACCAACTCTCCAAGGTTTCAACTTGGATTTTTGTGGTTAATTCTTCAATAAGGTATGGTTGCTTATCACTCTTGGGATTCCTTTCCCCAAGAGGCCCCTTCAAGATGAATTTCAAAATCTCCAATTTCTAGGTTTCAATCCAAAAATGTGGGTCTTCTTTCTAATGTGAAATTGAGGTTATAAACTGACTTTGATTGATGTTATATGAACAATTATGGATGAATTTATGTCGTATTGGTGGTTTCTTGAAGAATTCCCCCATGAGACCCATGTTTCTCCTTCTATTCCTAATTCTAACCCTAGTTTGTCTTGGGTATTGATTGAAGGCTATGAATTTGAATGTGATGTCATGCAATTCATTTTTGTATGATGATTCTACCTAGGTTATGTATAATTTCTATGAAATTAGGGTTGAGTCTTTGAATGAAACCTTGAATGGTATGAAGGGAATAAGTCAATTGCTTATATTGATGTTGATTATGTTATTACTTCATGAATTACCTAGTATTATGTATTGGTTATGAATTTCTTGGTAATTGAAGTATGGATGTCCCACAAAGGACAAGAAGGTATGAAGGTTGGTTCTTCTTTGAACTCAAGTATGAAAGGTGAATTACTTAGATTGTAGTGATGCTACACCTAATGTGTTATTGTGGTGTTGATGACCTAGTTTCCTCATCCTTAACCCTCTACACTTGAATTAGCTATGAAGTATGCATGTATATTATGGTATGATTGCTATATGATTGAAAGGTAGTTCTCATGATTATAGTATAATGTAAAGTGAAAGGTTTACTCACTTGCTAAGTGTCTCTAAAGTGAAAGGATTGTTACTCACTTATGAACACATATGAGCTATTATGGTAAGATGTCTACATAAGAGTGTAGTAAAGGCTAATGTGAAATTATGTGATGACTAAAGATGATTACTAAAGGGAATTAGATGCTTAGCACCGAAAGGGCATGTAAATGAGATGGGGGTCTAACGTTTAGTAAGTCAGGCTCCCCACATGGATTTCCTCACATTTAGCAAGTCCCAGATTACCTACGGTATGTGTTGTTTCATGAGATGGAAACCCCACGTTTAGTAAGTTAGGGTTTGTAGAAGCAATCTCCTTGACCTATAACTATGTGCCCAAATAGGACTCTAGCTTAGTTGATCCACCTAGATAGCTATGTAGGAATGGTTACACCTTAGGCAAGTGTTAACCCTCTCTTTTAGGTGTAGGAGTAGAACACCGGATTCCACGTAGCTTTCATGGTCTGTGTCAGTTATTGCAATATTTCCCTAATGTAAAAGTAAATGAAGGTATGAAAGGTTTGAATACTTACTAGGGCTTTCTTAAGGGTTTCTACATAGTATAAGAGAGGGTATGGGACTTCTCTTGCACATTGCACTTGTGGGTTCCTAATACATGGTTGTAGTAGTGTTCTCTTATGATTATGATTATTATGACTTATGTATGTTGAAGCTATGTTATGTATGATCATTATGAATGTGGTAAGTTATGATGAAATATGATCTTATGAATGTATGCATGAAGTAGGTTGCTTAATGTGATACTTGGCTTTGAATAGGGTTATGGGGTTCTATTCTTTGCATTGCTTAGTATTGCTTGGGCTGTATAAATATTGGGATGATATTATGTTGGTTTGGACTATGATACTTAATTTTGTGCATATTTGATTTACTTGGCAAAAAGCATGTTTTTAATAAAATGTTCTTTTATGCATGTTTTAGTGGTTTTTATGCATAGTAGCCATACTTAGTACGTGTTGTACTAACCCATATCTTCTCCCTTTTCCCAACCATTTAGGTTTGGGCCATTGAGGATTCGAGCTTACTTCTCAAGACACTTGGAGTTGCTTCCCCAAGTTGGTGAGTCCTCAAGTCCGAGGACAAGACCCTATGATCTAGCTTCTATGTTTAGTTCTTTGCTTATGTTGAAAGACATTGTTGTAGTTCCTATTTGCAAGACTTCTTATTGATGTAAGGGCTAAGTTCCATTTTCGATACTTCTATTTCTAGATGGTGCATTGTGACAAAGTTAGATTCTATTTTTCATATATGACGTGAAGTTGAACTTCCAAAGTAAAAGTTTTAAATTTTCCGTGATTTTATTCTATGATACATGTTATGATGAATGCTAAGGGCTTGTATAAGGCCTCTTCAAGGTCGAATACGCCGGTAACGACTAGGGGGTGCTCTCGGGTCGTTACAAAAAATCATTTCAAAATGTTGTCGATGGATCAAATGTTAGATTATCTTGCTGGAAAGGGTTGGTATAGTTTTCTAGATGGGTTTTTAGCTACAATCAGATCTCTATAGCTCCGACAGACCAAGAGAAAGCTACTTTCACTTTTCCTTATGTGATGTTTGCTTTCAAGAGGATGTCATTCAGGTTGTGTAATGCACCAATGACTTTTCAAAATTTCATGATGTCTATATTTTACGATATGGTGAAAAATAGGATAGAGGTATTTATGGATGAATTTTGGTGGTTGGTGAAAAGTTTTGTTATTGCCACACACATTTGAGTGATGTTCTGTAAAGATGTTAAGAATATAATGTTATACTCAACTGGGAGAAGTGTCACTTCATGCTTAAGGAGGGTGTAGTTCTGGGCCACCAAATTTCAAAAAAGGGTATTAAGGATGATAGAGACAAGATCGGGGTGATTGAAAAGTTGCCACAACCCAACTCTGAGAAAGGTGTTAGAAGTTTTCAAGGGCATGCAGGATTCTATAGGAGGTTTATCAAAGATTTCTCAAAAATTGCACACCCATTGTGGAAAGTGCTCGAAAAGGAGATGTAGTTTGAGTTTTATGATGCTTGTCTGAGAGCATTTGAGGGGCACAAAGAGAAGTGGACTTTTGCACCAATCATAATTTCACAAGATTAGGGACAACAATTTAAATTTATGTGTGATGTGAATAGGATAGCACTTGGCTTAGTATTTGGGTAAAGGCAGAGAAGATTTTTCATCCCATATACTATGCCGAGAAAGGCTTTGATTGTTACTCAAAGGAATTATACGATCCTTGAACATGAATTTCTTGATATAGTCTTTACCTTATAGAAGTTTATATCTTATTTTCTTGGCACTAAAGTCATTGTGCACAGCGATCAATCTGCATTGGGGTATCTTATGGCAAAGAAGAATGCAAAGCGAGATTAATTGAATGGGTACTATTGTTGCAAGAATTCAACTTTGAGGTAAAAGATAGAAAGGGAAAAAGAAAACAAACTGGGCTGATCACATGTCCACATTAGAGGAAGAGGCTATGTTGAGGTTAGGCTGATGGAGTTGAGATAGATGATATGTTCCCGAGGCAAACAAGTTTTGGTTTGCTTCTTTTGATCTTATCCCTTGGTTCGTAAATTTAGCTCATTATTTGGTAAGAGATGTTGTGCCTTTGAACTTATCATTCCACCAATGAAGAAAATTCATTTCTGATGTGTAGGAGTTTTTTCTAGGAAGAGCCTTATTTGTTTCATGTCTGTGTTGATGGGATTATTCGTCGATGTGTGCACGAGGTTGAGAGGATGAGTACATTGGAAGCTTGCCATTTTCTCCTATTGGTGGCAATCATAGTGGTATACGGACTGCTCATAAAATCTTGCAATGTGGGTAGTATTGGCCGACTATCAACTAAGATGCTCATGATTTCACCAAGTCTTGTGATCATTGCGAAAGAGAAGGAGCTATTTCAAGGAAACAAGAACCGCTAATGACTCATATTATGGTGATTGATCTATTTGATATTTGGGGCCTTGACTTTATAGGTCCGTTTGTGAGTTCGAATGGGATGAAGTACATACTTGTAGCAGTTGACTATATGTCTAAAAGGGTGGAAGCTATTACGCTTACAAACAATAAATCAAAAAGTTTCACCACATTCTGGAAAAAAAATATTTTCCCTATTTGGTACACCGGGGGATATTATTAGAGATGGAGGTTCCCACTTTTGTAATAAGTTATTCAAGGTGTTGCTTGAGAAGTATGGTGTTTTTCACAGCATAGCAACTCTTTATCATCCACGGTTTAGTGGGGAAGTTGAAGTGTCAAATAGAGAAATTAAGCAAATCCTTACGAAGACTATGAATGCAAACATAACTAATTGGTCGAGAAAGCTTGATGATGCTCTATAGGCCTATCGCACTACATTCAGGACTCCCATAGGTAAATCTCCCTACCAACTTATGTTTGGGAAGTCTTGTCACTTGCCTCTAGAGTTAGAGTATAAAGTTATGTGGGCACTGAAGAAGCTGAATCAAGATTGTGATGCCGCATTAAGTCAAAGATTGAATGAGTTGAATGAGCTCGATGAGTTTCACCTAAAACATATAAAAGCTTAGCCTTGTAGAAGGAAAATATGCAGAGGTAGAATGATAAAAAGATTAAAAAAATGTGAATTTACTCCCATTTGTTTACTCGCAAACTCAAGTCTAAGTGGATGGGGCCATTAAGAGTGGTACAAGTATTTCACAAGGAGCGGTTGAACTTGAGAATGAGGAAGGAAGAAGATTCAAGGTGAATGGTCAAAGGATCAAAGTATACTTGGGTCAATCAGAAGAAATCAAAGAAGTGAATGAAGAATGGGATCTTGATGAAGTCTTAGTAATCAAAGGGTCTGTGTGTCATCTTTGTGACGTTGAATCAAGCTCTACTTGGGAGGCAATCCAACATGTAAATCTAGCCAATTTAAAAGATTTTTACTGATTTTTATGTTTTAATGATTTTGTATGGATTTTTATGTTTTATTGAGTTTTAGTCTTGGCTAGATTAGGGTAGTATAGGGTCCGTTTCCAAAAATAGTCAAGAAAATGTAACAAGTCCTAATGTTTTCTACTTGTGTAGGAAAGAAAGTTCAGTATGCTTATTAGGAAGTTTTGACAAAGTGAATTTTATTATTTCTCGTACGGGTTGCACAATTATGTTTTTACTCTATTTTGGTTCTATCTATGATTTTTGTATATATTTTTTTGTGTCGAAATGTTCATAATGATGTTGTAGTTATGTTTTAATAGCATGGCAGCTTTTGGAGCCCGTTCGAAAGGGTAAAGCTCTAGAATTGTGAATTCGAAGCGCGCTTGATTTGAATTTAGGTAGGCTATGGTTTTCCAGTGTTTAGATTGAGTTCAGGAATGTAGATCGATATTGATTAGTTGGAATTTATGTTGGGTTAGTAGTTGATTCATGTTAGATATTTAGAAATCATGTTTTAGGTCATATGTTTTTGGAGGATTTAGCATGTTTAATTCCCTTTCTGTGATCATCCTTACTTTGTGGCTTTCATGTATAATTTTTGTAGTTAATTGGAAGTTTGTTATTGGTCGCACCATAGGTGTAGGCTACTGGTGGCGAGAGTCCTTAGAATTTGCTCAGAAGTCGCTTCAGATGACTTAGCTTCGTGTAGACAAGTGTAGTAGACTTAGGTTTGATAGAATGAACCTTATCTAGGTGGTTACTGAGCTTTAATGACCTTGCATCCATAATTTCCCTCATACCTCCATTCTTGTGATTCTCAGTGGCAATATTTTCTTCACTTAATCATTCATTATTGAGAGTTGTTTAGGCTTTGAGTGATTCATTGGTGACTATCGAGTGGATGTCGAACTACAATGGCCTTATCATAATGACTTTTATATGAGACCCTTCTTCGATAGATTATATAACCATTAATTAAGGTCTAGGCATACTTCTCGTATAGCCGCAAATTTAAGGTCTTGGAACACAACTCTTATCATCACAGATCTAAGGTCTAGACACTTGATGTTTAGTCTGAGTTCGAGTTTTGGGTATATTATCCTCTATTGAGTTGATACCTAGCAGAATAGTTTTATTGGTTTCTTTTGGTATCCTATACATTATTCGAGGTCCGAGCTATGCACTCTCCTGTACTAGACTCTTCGGATTTTGTCTTATTGGCTAAAGCTCTTCTATGTGCTTGTCAAGGTTATGGGGTCCATTTGAGTTAATTACGTAATCTTGCACATGAGTGCATCTTTTGGACAATGGGGTCTAGTTAGGTTATAGTTAATTACTAGGTTTTATTTCCATTCTTTCCTAGAATTGTGTGCATTCTTGTTAGATTTCCTTAATTTGTCGTCCGCAGTCTTAAGTCCGCTTTTCCTATTGTCTTTACTTTTCAAGTTCAATCACCCTACGATTCCAATTGAGTACTTGTTGTTTTGGTACTTATACTACACTCTACATTTGGTTTTGTGATGCAGACCTGAGCACCAGTTACCCGTGTCGCTATCCTGCCAATTGTAGGAAGGTTTCATTTGAGGGTGAACTTATGGCATTGTTGATCATAATTGTTTCCTTTTGTATAGTTTGAAATGTCTTTTTATTTTAAGAAACGTCTGTTTATTTCAGTTGTCACGACCCGATTCCTTAAGTCATGATGTCACCTACAATAACCCACCAATAGGTAAGCGAACTGTAACCCAGAATGACAAGTAATGGGTATAAGGGCAGTACCAAGCATAAATAACAATAGTAGTAAAAATATGATAGAAACGGAAGAAAATAAAAACTATATATAATTGAAACCTCCCAAAACCTCGAAGTCACAAGTATAGAGCTGTCTAATATGAATAAATACAAGTTCCAAAAGTGGACCACAACAAGCCGTCAAAGAGGCAAAAGACTAGCTAACATATATAGAAGGAGATAAGATGATCTAGGATGCCAAGTGCTCACCCTCGTCTTCGATATCCCAATGCTGCAAAGGATGGAACAACGATCACTATTGGTAGGCTGGTACTTGAATTGGCATCACGAAAAGATGCGAGTGTAGCACGAGTACCAAAACAAAGGTACCCAGTAAGCCTCACATATCGACTAAGCAAGAAAGGTAAAAACAATCTAAAAAGATAGAATCTAGACACATGTAGAGGTCAAAGTAGATATGAAAGAAATAATACAAGCATACTGAAAGTAAATCTTAGTAAAGCTAAAATAAACCTAACTAGACCCCATAAGCCCAAAAGTTACACTCGTGCGCAGGATTAAATAAAACATGAATGGAACCCTATAAGACCGACAACTACATAGAATAGCAAAGTCTAATTAGAAAAGAGTACCACAAACCAAAAATTGGACTTGAAGCCTAAGTAACAATTAAATCCAGTCAACTCCTAGATTTTCTATCAAGAGTGATCTTGGGGTATGTCGACTCCGAAGAGGGATCTCAAGTAGGCTCCAAGCTACCGTGGATCGACGTCTACTCAAAAGCATCACAAATGTCTCTAAGCTTCGAAACAGAAAATTTTGGGACCGCACAAAAATTTCAGAAATTTATTCAACAAGAGGTCCTAAACTATGCCACGAACTTGTGTTGGAAAATTGAACACAATCCGGGGCTGAAATAGCGAAACCAAACAACCATGAAATAACCACAATAAATAGGTCAAGGTAGCCTAAAAACAAATTCACCTCAAATGGAGGTTCTCCAAAAGCTCTAGATCACAAACCTAAATATTCATGCTTTGAATGATCACCCAGGACTTTGAATCTCTGAAATGGGAGTTCGAATGGAGAAGTAATCGCAAAAACAATATTCAATCAATCATGAATTTGCGACCAAAACTAAACTAAAATCACAAGCGACCTTCGCGTAAGGAGCCAATAATGTCCATTAAGCGACATGCCTCAAAAAAGCAGGCCTCGCTTTTGCATGCTCGTGGCCGCAAAAGTGAGACTTGCTTAAGCAAACCTAGTCCACAAAAGTGAACCCATGGTCACTAGACACACAAACAAGATATGTCAACCACTCAAATTCAACATTGCAAACTCAATGGAGTAGTCAAAACTTTCATACGACGTCATCTTGATAGAATATGGGTCCCACACCCAACCCCATTTTAAGCATAAATACACGAGGGCGATCAGAATCAGTCCAAAAGCCTCGAGAAATAAATGAAGGGTTAATCTAGACCAAAGTCAACATTTCAGCTACTTAGGACTAACAAAATTATCATCGATCTCATTTACTTAAAAGGTTGACTAAAGTCAAACATAGGCCTTAACTTGAAAGTTAAAATTTGTAATTGTATTGAATCACACTGACAGCCTTGAGAGTCATTCTAAACATGATAATAGCCTAAAATAGCCCTTGCAGAGCAAATGGAATCATGATAATTTGGTTATAAGGTCATCTTCTTGAACTTTTGATCAAAACTAACCGTTCAAGTTCTAAAGGTCCAAAATACTAACACTCGCACAAAATCAAACAAATGACATGTGATCGAACTATCAATCCCAGGAATTCATAAATGACTTGAGGGTATAGAAATGTTATAAAGAACAAACAAGAAGCATAAATAGAGAACTAACCTAGAGGTTATCACATCGGTCAACTTTGGGGACTTGTACTCATTTATAATAGCTCTCAACATGTAACTACTAGATTAATGGTTTGATCTTTTATTTTTATATATATGTTGGTTTCCATTCTTATCTTCCCTTTTTTCCTTTAAATTATATGATGTGTTTCATTTAATTTATGTTATTTGATTATATCTACCTTATATGCTTGTTACTAAATGTCGAGCTACGGGTTGACTTACCTATTGGTGGATTATAGTGGGTGCTATCATGACTCAAGCTTTAAGGTGAGATCTTCACAAATTATCTGGTTTTTCTGTACACTTTGAGACAAAAGGACTTTAATTCAAGGCAATATACATGGATTGAGCTTCTGAAGAACTATCACCTCTCTATCATATATGATACCATCCAAGAGGGCAATTTTGGTAGCATATGCATTGAGCTAGATGGTACCCATATTGGTGGTCCAGCTTTCCTTTCAATTTTGGAGTGACCATTGGAATTGGACATGCAATCCCTAGCAAATAGGTTGGTTCTTCTTCATATCTTTGATCCCAAGAGGGTTCTAGCTTGCATTGAGGCTCGCTCCACTCTATTGGAGTAGATTTGTGATCCACAGTTTGATATTAAAAACATAGTTGTATTCGTAGAATCCTCTACTTGTGACATTTCCAAGCTCTTAGTTTCTTTATAATTCGACACTCGAATAACTTATGAAAATTTTCAAATCTTGTGTCAATCAAGCATTTTGAACTACATGTAACTTGAATATCATGTAATCTAATATATGTACGATATTGAATACTGGAGTTCATCCATAATTCCTTGAATTCACGCAACCTACGATTTCTCGAGATGAATTAAGTGGTCAGACAATTGGATTCATCAATTGTTTTCTTTGCCCATGCTCTCGTACATCAACTGTAGCTAAAGAAAGGGACAGTTGTTGACAAACCCAATTTTCACCCTTCATATGTCTAATTTATTGGTCAAGCTTATGAAATTCTTAACAAAGAGTGAAATAACCTTTTGGAAAGAC
Organism: Solanum commersonii; assembly: GCA_029007595.1. NCBI lineage: Eukaryota > Viridiplantae > Streptophyta > Magnoliopsida > Solanales > Solanaceae > Solanum > Solanum commersonii. The sequence continues at coordinate 42,886 of JAJTWQ010000311.1, forward strand.
AATGTTTTTAACTAGTTTTGATGAATTTTTCAACTTCATTTGGAAAAATATCAAAATAAATATAATATTTATACATACGTACTCTTTTCATTCATTAGAAAATGTGTTCGGTCAACTTAAAAATCATGTTATCTAAAAAAAATAATAGTTAAATAGGTACATATCCTTAATTTTCAATTCAAGGTATTTTACACCATATATTATAAAAAAATGCAGATCCAACCCAATTCTTATTAAGAAAAACAACCACCTTCTTCCCCTTGTTTTACACCTCTCACTCAACACCTTAGCCCTAATCCTAGAAGAACCTTGCCACCTCCCCAATTACCCCCATTAATCTCTCATTCCCCCCTCAAATGGCTATTTCAGATTCAAACCTTTATTTTCAAGTATACTTATATGGAATCTGTTGGAATATATCTTAGAGGCATTCGAAGTGGAAATCCATCCCATGAATAATTGAAAATTTCTCACATTTTTAACCACTGATTAATCTGAAAGAGACGGATTTTGGATCCAAAAATTAGGATTGCTTTTATTACCAAAAGAAAGGTGGAAAATCAATTACCCAACTGTGATTTTTTTTAACTCATTACAAAATTAAATTTCTTTTCTCTTGGTTTCTTGCGGAAACTTAATAGGCTAAAGCTCACTAAGTCATTCCTCAACTCATCTCAACTTCGTTAGTACTCAACAAAAGGTAATTTTCATCCCTATTATATTCAACCTTTAATTAATGCTCATGTGTTTATATTCTATGAAATAATAGATTATATGATGATTGTTTATGGTATGATCATTTATAGGATTTTTTTGTTTGAATTCGTTTTAACTAAAGGAAATTTTTTGTTACAAAAGTTGAATTATACTCTTAGATATTTCTAATAATGTTCTTTTTGTTAATCGTGGAGTTGTTTGCCTATATGAAAGCCGATTTGTAGTAATTATTCATCATACTCATCTATTTATTATTGGTCACCCCGAAATCATCTTGAATTATCTCTTTAGTCATCATAGCTAAAATTTGATAATTGTTGATGTGGCCTCTTGATATATTATGTAATCCTTTTGAATATCAATGACATATGTTTTATCGTTTCCCTCCTAGTTGAATAACTTGATATGAACATATATAGTAAAATATAAGAGTTAAGCACACTTTAAATTAATATCTGACAAACTCGGGGAATCAAAATAAATATATGAATGAGAAAAAACTGATAATCAAGAATTGAAAATCCAATTAAATCTCTCTATTTTCCTTGACAATAAAGAGTAAAAGTTAAGTTATATATATATATATATATATATATATATATATATATATATATATATATATATATATATAAACTCTAGTTTCACGGCACGTGCGTTGCACGTGTTTATCGTATCATATACTATACAATGTTGTAAAATGGAATTAATATTACTAAATTGAAGATTTTTAGTAAATGATTATTATTGAAAGAACACAGAAAAGTGATTTTAAATAATTATTACAGACTGTCATAAGGTTACTTGTCTTTTTTTATCAAAATGACCAGATATCATTAATTAGTACATTTCAAAATACATTCAAAGTTTAAATATGGGAGGAAAGTAATATTTCTTTAGTAGTATTATGTTTTGTTTCACTCAATTTTGCAAACAAATTTAACCAACATAATAGAAAAAAAAGTTCTATATAAAAAAGGTTATCAATAGTCTTTCATTTTAAGGTTATGACCATAAATTATGGATACCATTTAAGTACACTTTTTCTTTTAAATAGTAATGCATGAAATTTAGTATGTGCATAACCATTACCATAAATATTACAATAGTTTATCTTTATACGTAATATATATATTTTAGAAAATAGTTTTACTCAAATATTATTTGAGTAAGGGTATCATAGAGAGGTAATTTTACGAAAAAAGGGTACTTCAATGGTGAATGTCAACACAGTTATAAGTAGAATGTTATAGAGATAAAAAAAAATATAACATAAAAAATAATTAGTTCTAAAGAAAATTAGGTTGTTAAAGGGAAATGTTATTATAATGTATGTCAAATATATATATATATATATATATATATATATATATATATATATATATATATATATATTTAAGTAGCATAATTTAATGTTAATATATGAACAACATCACCTATAATGAAAAAAATATTTCATTTCTTTAAGTTTCTACCTTATCTTTATGGAATTGTAGTCTTCTCCTTTTTTCTGCCTCATACATATCATATAGTTGTTGTCTAATGAAAGTATCTAGTATATTATAGAAGTTGCATCATAACATAAAACATTAAAATTTTCAATCAAAAAAATTGATAGATGAATAAAATTTAATGCATTATTTATAGAAACTTTAATTTGATTTAAGATCACTTTATAACCAATCACTATTTTCTGATCTAATTTTATATAGCTAGCAAGGAGTGTATCTTGTGACATCATATTTTCTTAGTCTAAAATAAACAAAAAATAACAGGAAATTTTTTTTTTGAAATAGTGGACTTACAATCAAAACTAATAACTCAATGGGTGAAATGGTAAGATGAAAAGTGATGATGCCCTTGTCTACTTTGTTGTCTTCCTGTGGGCTACGATTGTCATTATATTGTGAATGATTTTTGAGCATGTGAGAATTGTTGAGTTGCCAAAACAAACAAAGCTTCCTCAATTGAGTATTAACACAAAGGAGCTTGACGTCCTCCCTTTCAACTCAAGTTTCTCTCTCTATTTATGCATCTGCATCACAAGAAAAATTGTTAACAAAAACAAATGAATTTAGACTACATCATGTTAACTTCATATAGTGGAACATTACATATTAATGTATATATTAAGAAAAAAAGTAATTATTATACCATCAAAATAATTTTCCTCAAGTACTCAAGGTTATGAAATATATCCTCTTAGGGTAGAACAACTTACTTCATCAGAAAATTGGTACCTCATATTCTGCTAAACTTTGAACTCACTCAATGATAATAAATAACACAAAAAAATGTTAAAATGTAAGAAGAAGAAGAGTGAACATTAAAAAAATTGTGGTTGAAAAATGAGAGGAAGCCCCTCTATTTATAATCAACAAAGGGATGGACAAATATTTTTTATGTCTTATCTGAAATGTCATGACATTTCCAAGAAGTCACAACCCTTTGGAAAAGTCAAAACTTATTGAAAAAGTCACAACACTTTGGAAAAGCCACATCTCATTGAAAAATCGCAACCTTTGAAAAAAGTCACAACTTATCACAAAAGTCACAACTCATCGAAAGAGTGACAATATAAATTAGGGATATTATAGTAATTCACAACACTTGGAAAAAGCCACAACTCATCGAAAAATCACAACCTTTGGAAAAAGTCACAACCTAGATTAGGGATATTATAGTAATTAAACATTCAAGTTAGGAGTTCATGCTTTTAAGGTAATATATATATATATATATATATATTGAGAGAAAGAGACAGAGAGGGAGAGAGAGAACAACAACACAATAATGTTTACATTAAGAATAGCTATACTTCAATAAATTTCAATATGTAGATACCAATGATCTCCACCTTTTAAGATACGTGATTTTAATTTTTCACCTACTATAGATGCCACTGATCTCCACCTTTTAAGATACGTGATTTTAATATGTCACCTACTCTTCTTCTTCATATCCTAAAAGATAATCAAATTTTATTTGTGAGCTATGAAAATTATTTCACCATCAAGTAAACTACCACAAAAGCAACCCAGGAAATACATCGACAAACTACAACAAATTTCTCGTAAAATACAATCTTTTGCTTCACCCATTCTTTGGGTTCAAACCTCTAAAAAATCTTCAAATTCATCTCTTCCACATACCATCTTGAATGATCAATGACTACTAATTTTCGTTTCACTTCTATTCAGTTATAAATGTTTTTTTTCCAAAACACTTATTAAGTCGTTCCACAATGAGATAAATTATTTACAATATCGTCATCCTTACAACAAATGCACTATGAATCTTTTATCATTAGTATCTACAAAAATGGATAGCTCTTTTGATGAAAATTCCTTCATCTAGTAGTAGATATAACGAATCGGTTGCTCTTTTAATCTCTATAGATGATTTACTTGAGCTAAGAGCTAAAAACTAATGTCTCCTTGGTTAATTCATCTTTAGCAGAATACTACTAATCAATCTTTTGATCTTCTTTTCATCCAATTAAAAGTCAAAATAATAGTAATAATGGGTATATTCATCATCAATGGAATTTAGGGAAGGATGATGTCATACTATTCTTGTAGTGGGATGATAAATATCAGGGGTCTTTGTTTGTACTCCATAAGCAAAACAAACCTTTAACATAATGAAATCTAGGATATTTAATGCAATTTACTTCACAAAAAGAACAATAGCATTTTATATTCCACTTTGTGATCTATGGAGTTAGAAACTTCTTCATCCATATCTAGTAGATATTCATCATAGCCTCTCTAAAATACATCTCGAAAGGACCAATTCCTCACATGTTCAGGAGATGAAAGTTTTTTTACATCATAAAGCAGAAGATGGAATATAAAAATTGATGTTCTTTGTATATAGTAGTAAGATGACCTTAAATATCCTAAATTTAGTTATGCTAATGGTTTGTTTTTCATATGATGTACAAAGGAGAGTGATGAGTCAACAAATTGAACTCATTTAGTGCTTTGTTTTGTTAGAAATAGTGTCCTCAAATGCTTATTTTATCTCAATATCTGATGAAAACTCTTAAGTTTCAGGTATTTAAAGTTTTAGTGGAAGCATGGACACTTAGGCACAAAAAGGAACAAAAAGGTTGAAAAGAACGAAGAAACTGAAGCCTGAGCATCGCCAAGAACACTTGGCGAATCACCGAAAGGATGCACTTCGCCCTTTGTTCTAGTATTTGAAGCCCTTTAGGAAGCGAATCAAAAGGTAATGAAAAGAGCAGTTGGCGTGTCGCCGATTAGTTCGGCAAAGATGAAATATATTGCCCAATAATCCAGGACACAAACATGTTGAAGGCAAAGTACAAAAGGTGATGAACCAAAAGAAGGGCGAATAGCCGAGTCGATCGGCGATCGCGACTAACTTAGCCGAACAATCCACCGCAACACTATTTTCTGAAACTATATCTACTAGCTATAGTTTTATTTTAAGCAGATCTGAACATTATTGTAATTTGGAGACTTAGAATATTAGCTTTTGCATTTTTCTCTCAAATTTGGAGAGGGTTTTTGGGAGACTTGAAGAAAGATTCATCTTCCCCAAGTTGGAAGTGGGTCTTCTTTATTCTTCTTCCTTTGCTTAAAAACAAGGTTTAATTTCTTATACCCATTTTATTTCTCTATCATTTTAGGTATAATTTCTTATTTCTTGATGTGTGGCTAAAAAACCCCATTCTTGGGGTGGGATTTAGCAAATATGTGTTGATATTATTGTTGGGTCTTGTTTGCTCATAGGTTAGATGCATTTTAATGATGATTTCACCTAGTGGTTGTGGTTTAATTTAATGGGTTTGTAGTTGCAAATACAAAACCACCCATGTGTTTTTGACTTGCGAGAGAGAGAGGTCGTGAAATCATGACCGCTAGATTGATGGCCCAAGGAGTGGGTCCACATGAGGTTTAGTCCGAGAGGGTGAGCCCTAGTCCCATATCCTAACACTCAGCTCGAGAGAGTGAGTGGGGTAAGGCGTAGGCTGGCCTTCATGCGGCAAATGGGTGTCCGAGAGGAACCCATTTGAAACGGGGTAAGTTGCCTAAGAGGAAACTTATTTCCATCTAAAGCTTAGCCTAGTCATTATTATCTTGCAAATTTCCTATTGAAAGCATGTACCCAATGATTTATATCAATATATATTGTGGTCACACCGCAAGAACTTTTCCCCATACTTGATTTTCTCTTTATTTTTGTCATTTTAGCTACTTGTGACAAAACCCCCTTTGATATTTGGCACTTTTGTGTCACCCACTTGAATTTACTTTGTTTCTATTCAAAACTTTCTTTTAAACTACGACTAATTAGAAGAAATTTCTAGTTCAACTACTATTTTCACTACCACTCCCTTGGGACACGACCGCAACCCTTGGTTGGGTTACTATATTATCGCCGATCGTAGATATTCGAATAGTAGGTTAGTGTCATTGGTCAAGATAAGCATCAAAATGGCGCCTCTATAGGGGAGTGGTGTCACGTGACGATGTATTTAACTAGAGTTTTTGTTATTCTTAGTGTAGTTTTATTAATTTAATTTTTAGTTTAGTTTTGTTGATTGTGTGAACATTTCAAAAAGCATGAGTGTTAACAGTAGTAACGGGAGCTAGGTAGGTCATTATGATGACATCGGCACCCTCAACAACATCCAAGAGCCCAACATCAATGATCCGCATCTCATGGGAGGTGTTGGAGCCATCCGTCTACCTCTAGCGGAGGGAAATGTTGTATTCCATATAACAAGCATCATGTTGCAACTTTTGCAACTAAAGGAATTTTGAAGTGATTAGCTCATGAGGACCCACACGAGCATCTTCAAAATTTCATAGATATGTGTGGACCATTCTCGTTCAAAAACATCTCACAGGAATCAGTTCGATTAAGGTTATTCCCTTTCTCATTGATGGGTGAGGCATGCAAGTGGCTGGCTGAGTTGCCATGTAACTCAATCACTTCGTGGGAGGAGTTGGTTACCGTATTTAATGTGCAATTTTTCCCTCCCTCAAACATGATGACTCTTCGGGATAACATCCAAACATTTAAGCATCTAAATGGAGAGCCTCTGAACGAAACTTGGCTCTGGTTTTAAAAATTGGTGCTATAATGCCTAACCCATGGTCTTGCTGATAACGTGCTCCTTGAATACTTCTACCAGAGTTTAGACTCGGTAAACAAAGGTGTAGCTGACTAACTCTCTCCCGGAGGTCTAATACAGCAGACATATGCAGTGGCAACTCAACATCTTGATGGCATGACAACCATCAACAGGGCGTGGTACACCCGCAAAGACCAACTCTCACCGATCACATTTTATCTATCTAAGGAGCAGATTGAAAAGGACAATGAGAGAAACCAAAACATGGCTAAGATTATGACACAACTTGATATTATATCTAAGAATGTCATGGGGGTTGTTGCCCGTGGTGTTAATTATGTGGGGGTCGGGAGCACAAATCTTAAAGAGATGAAGTTCGAAGCTCTATACAGTGAGGAGGTAAACTTACTAGCTAACCAAGGCGGTGGTTATCGCTCAAACTACCCAAGGCAGGGTAGTAACCAAGGTTGGGCTAGAGATGAAGCATGGAAATATCGAAACCGTGAATGGAGGGACCGGAATCCAAATTGGATGGATGGGGAGAAGGATAGATATGTGCCTCCCCACGAGTGGCAAAAGCCCAAGGATTCAAAAGGTGGTAGGTCCGAGGATATGCTCTCGCGTATCCTAAATAAAGTTGAAGCGTCAGAGAAAATGCTCAAAGGCATGAAAGAATATGTATATACCATTAACCAGACCGTCACCTCCCATTCAGTTTCAATCAAGTAGTTAGAGAAAAAAATGGGTCATATCTCATCTCATCTCAACCCGAGACAGTAAGGGGGTTCGCCTAGTGATACTATGGCCAACCCCAAGAATGAGGTTTAAAGAGAAAATGATCAAAATGGTCCTTAATGTATGGGCTTTGATTCCATTTGGTCCTTAATGTATGGACTTGATGGAAATGATCCTTTATGTATTATAAATTGTGATCAATTTAGTCCTTAACCCTAAAATTTTAATGGCAACGATTATTTAAAAAATTTTTTTAACTAAAATCGCTACACGTGGAGCAATTTTCCATTATTTTTTAAGCAGTCCTTGCCTCAAAAATTTTTAATAAAAAAAATTAATTTTTTTTTAAGAAAATGGTTGCTATAGCAGCTATTTCTATTTTTTAAACGCTGCTGGGGCAGCGTTGTTAAAAAAAATTCATAGCAGCGATTTTAAAGAAAGAAGAATTTTTTTTTTGGACCGGCAGTGATTTTTATGTTTTTTAAAGGAGTAACAACATCAATTTTGTCAGAAGAAAATCATTTCGTTAGGAGCGATTTTGCCCTTTTGATTAAAAAAAATTGATGTGCCATTTTGGAATTTTTGAAAACAGGGGAAGGAAAGTCTTGAACGAACGCATCTTTTACATATTCCGTAAATTTTGACGGCAAAAATAAAATAAAATATTAATTTTAGGGTTAAGGACCAAATTGATCACAATTTAGGATACATAAAGGACCATTTCCATCAAGTCCATACATTAAGGACCAAATGGAATCAAAGCCATACATTAAGGACCATTTTGATCATTTTCTCGAGGTTTAAAGGTTGACTTGCGTCGTGCCACAACATTAACTAAGGCGCTATTTGGGAGGCAACCCAAAACCCTTTAAGTATTAATTAATTCTTAGTAAAATAATGGTGTGTTGTTTGTACAGGTTAAAGTAAGGGAGGGGCTTGAAGAAGTGCATGGATATAAGCAATCAATCCAGTTGTTGCATCGCCAATGAGATCGGCGAGCCCGATCTGTTTCGCCGTTAGACTCAAAGGAAAAATCTATCGAAGTTTGTAAAACTCAGCGATTGGTAGAAATTATCGGCGCACCGCCGACCATGTTGGCGACCTCAGCGGAGACCGCCTTTGGGATCTCTACACGGACTTCAGGCTCTGATAAATTCGGCGAGAAGACAAGACAGTTGAATGGACGAACTTGGTTAATATCACTGAATCGACAGAACTGGACGGTCGCTGTGAGCAATAGGTTTAAAAGTCCATTATCATTCACTCTCTCTAACTTTTTCCTCTTCACAAACTCACACCAACACTTTATCTTTTTATTTTGTGCATTTATAGAGTATTTTAGTTGTTGAATTGTGCTCGGATTTGGAATACATTATTGCCTAGCATCTCATAACATTTCAATCGGCATCAAATGATGGTAATTTAAACCCCGTATTTATTTCTTCGAGATTGTACTTATTTGCATAATATGAATCATTGCCGAGTCTCTCTGAGTTGATTGAAGTACGTACATTCTCGATTTCTACTCAACAACTCTTGTTTAAATGGTAAATCTCACTCGACTGTTCTTTGAATTGAATTAATTTACTACTAGAGTATGAAATTGTTGTGGGTCCTTGCTAACTTAGTTTGATAGAGGCTTAAATTTTTTTATCAAGGGTTTCGAGGTTAGATTTGATAGAAATGGGTTGAAAATAGACACGTTTGGCTGTTTGGCGAGTTGAGTATAGCTCGTCGAACTGCTCGGCAGTTCGCCTAACGTCCCAATTTCACCTTTAATTTAATGCCAAATGTGTGTTGACTCTGTAACTCTTGACGACCAAGTTTAGGCCGCCGAAAGCTTTCTATTCGTCCTTATGTCTACACAATTGAACTTTCTACACACTATTTTCGGCGAATCGCCTAAGTAGAGGAGCACTTAACCAACTGGTTTGGCAAAATGACTCTACACTTGAAACTTCCATGCACCTGTTTAAACATTCTCTAACTTTTTCTCTAATGCTTTTGCAGAAATGGCTAGACCAAAGATCGCATGGAGAGACATGCCACCCCGACATATAAGAGCATGAGATTTCAAAATAGACGAAAAGGTAGTAGGATTAGCCAAAAGAAGAGAGAGTAAGACAATAAGTTCCAGCATGAGGGTCCACATTGATCGCACTATTCCTTCATGGAAGCGTGGATTCTACACGGCTATAAACTCTTTTTTTGGCATGACATGAAGTGAACAGAATGGTTTGAGCTAACATCGCTACAGAAGCTAGGGCAAATGAACACAATGCGACCCAGAATGATAATCCAGGGACCATTGTCGAATTCTAGGCTAATGCATCGAGAAATAATGCCCCGACGGATGTATCAAGCATGTAGACAGGATCCCCTCTTTACCTCCCTCTCTGATTTTCTATACTTTTACTGCTGAATATTTTATCACTTGCATTTAAGAACAAACACATTTATTGCAGTGGGGTGAGGCCCACACCTTTTGTGTTGACATTTGTGTTTTTGCGTATATTTGGGTTGTCTGTCTTTTACAGTGTTATATACTATTTCTCGTGGATGCTTGAGCTTGTGGCTCCTTTATATTTTTAAAATTGTAAAAAGATTTTGACCCTTCCGAATATTTTTCATTTTTTTATTTTTTTTTATCACCACTTGTGTTGAAAGTGGTTGTTCTCTTGCAAATTCAAGTCTCGGTTTCAATCGATACCGATGACTTGATTATTGATCTAAATCAAAAGAACATGAATGTGCGGCTACGACGAGACCAAATAAAGTTGCATAGACAATATGTGAACTCTTTGCATCTCATTGTGATTAGCCATTTATCGAATTAACTCTCTTGTGATTATCATTGCACACTAGCTAAAGTCTGTAGTCTTGTTTGGATTTAGTGTCAATGTCTTGTGTGATGAGCTTACTTTGAACCATGCATGGATAAATGTAGAATTTGCTCAGTTAGTTTGATTGATTTAGTAAGGTGTGCTCTTGAACTGATCTTAGGCAACTCTTGAGAGTGTTAGCCAATTTGGCATATACCTTTTTTGTGGCCCACCAATGAGCGTGTGAAACTGTCTTGAACACCCCTTGAGCCTTACCTTTCTTTGGAGGACGTTTGATGAACCCTAGACCTTACTTCATTCACTACCTATAATCCTCTTGAGATGTGTTTAAGTGAATAGCCAACTTAGGCGTAGGGGTGTGGTGAAAAGGAAAAGAAAAAGTCAAAGAAAGTGCAAGAAAAATTCTTTATTAAACCATGGTATTGCAAAACAAAATGGAAACCCTCCATATATAAAAACAAAAAGATAAAAAGAAAAGAAAAGAATGAAAAAGAAAAATTGTGGAATAAAAGTTCAAAAAGAAATCGAATTTCCAAGCAATACATGGAGAGTGAATAAAATGATGACTTAGAAGTACTAGAAGAAAAAGTGATAAGGGAAGGGAAAATGAGGTTTTGAGAACATCACATCTCATGAGAATAAAAAGTCACCGAGCCTAAATGAACAGACCTTTGCACTCAGCCCCATTACATGCCTTAAAAAGACCTTTTTGATCTTGAGTAAGTCGAACCGAAGGTTGATTGGAAAATAAGGGCAAACCTATGAATGAAAACATGCATTGTGTTCCTCTTTTTGAGTGTGAGCGTTGCATCTGATTCCTGATCTTAAATTGATTTACCCCTGTGTGTGAATATGGAATCATTCTTTGTGTGAGGCCATTTAGATACTGTTGTTGAGCCTGAACTTGCATTAGTAGCAAGTATTGTGAGCATGAAAATCTTTGGTATTGGTGTGTCACAACTTGAATCTTTGAGTACACATCTAATCTTTGAATGAGTAGTTTAAGTCTTATTGTGTATGTTCATGATCAAGTCTTGCGTAGCACTATTTGACACATCCTATTTGAACTGCTAAACATGAGTTTTACTTGAGGACAAGCAAAAGTTTAAGTTGGGGTGTTGATGAGTCCACAAATTGGACTTATTTAGGGCTTTATTTTGATAGAAATAGTGTCCTCAAATGTTTATTTTATCTCAATATCTGATGAAAACGATTGCGTTTTAGGTATTTGAAGTTTTAGTGGAAGCATGGACACTTAGGCACAAAAAGGAACAAAAAGGCTGAACAGAACAAAGAAACTAAAGCCTGAGCATCGCCGAACACACCTAGCGAATTGCCGAAGGGATGCACTTCGCCCTTTGTTCTAGTATGCGAAGCCCTGAAGGAAGCGGATCAAAAGGCGATGAAATGAGCAGTCGGTGTGTCGCCAATCAGTTCCGCAAAGCAGAAATATACCGCCCAATAACACAGGACACAAACATGCTGAAGGCAAAGTACAAAATGCGATGAACAAGAAGAAGGGCGAAACACCGAGTCGATCGGCGATCGCGACTAACGTTGCCGAACGATCTGCCGTAATACTATTTTCTGAAACTATAAATACTAGCTGTAGTTATATTTTAAGCAGATCCAAACGTTATTGTAATTTTGAGACTTAGAATATTAGATTTTGCATTTTTCTCTCAAGTTTGGAGAGGGTTTTTGGGAGACCTGAAGAAAGGAGTTCATCTTCCCCAAGTTGGAAGTGAGTTTTCTCTATTCTTTTCCTTTGCTTAAAATCAAGGTTTTAATTCTTATGCCAATTTGATTTCTCTATCATTTTAGGTATAATTTCTTATTTCTTGATGTCTGGCTAAAAACGCCATTCTTGGGGTGTGATTTAGCAAATATGTGTTGATATTATTATTGGGTCTTGTTTGCGGATAGGTTAGATGCATTTTAATGGTGATTTCACCTAGTGGTTGTGGTTTAATTTAATGAGTTTGTAGTTGCAAATATAAAACCACCCATGTGTTTTCGGCTTGCTCCAGATAAAGGTCGCGTAACCAAGACCGCTAGACTGATAGCCTAAGGATTGGGTCGACAAGAGGTTCAGCCTGATAGGGTGAGCCCTAGTCCCATATCCTAACATTCAGCTCAAGAGTGTGAGTGGGGTAAGGCGTAGGCTGACATTCATGCGGCAAATGGGTGTCCGAGAGGAACCCTATTTGAAACGGGGTAAGTTGCCCGAGAGGAAACTTATTTCCATCTAAAGCTTAGCCTAGTCACTATTATCTTGCAAATTTCCTATCGAAAGCTTGTACCCAATGATTTATATCAATATATATTGCGGTCACACCCCAAGAACGTTTCCCCATACTTTATTTTCTCTTTATTTTTGTTGTTTTAGCTACTTGTGACAAAACCCTCTTTGATATTTGACACTTTTGTGTCACCCACTTGAATTTACTTTGTTTTAATTCAAAATTTCTTTTAAACTACCACTAATTAGTAGAAAATTCTAGTTCAACTACTATTTTCACTACCACTCCCTTGGGATACGACCCCAACCCTTGGTTGGGTTACTATATTATCGACGATCGTAGACACTCGAACCTTAGGTTATTGTCGTTGTTCACGATAAGCATCAGAGAACCCCATGTTATTTATAATGTTAGTTCATGAATGGTAAAATTTGATTCTTCCCTAAATTCGATTGATAATTAATGTAATTGTTATTACTATTTATTTTGTTTTGAACCGAATGGAAAGATCTTTTTCCATGAACATGTAAACAAAAAATCGCCTTTACGTGTCATTCTATACTCATTGAATGCAATTGATATATGATTCAGAACTATTAAAGCCCACAATAATGGTCAGAAGCAAAGTGTGATGTTCCATTTATTACTTCTTCTCCTTGATTCTTACTCACTTGAAACAGCTTGAATGAGAAAATTTTCTTAAAATTTGAAATCATATCTTATTGTGAAGCCATTGATGATTAGGGACTAGAAGAACATGGATCTCAAAATTGGTACATTGAAACAATCATATTTTCCTTTATTTGCAGTGGCTCATGAAGCACCGAGCAATATCTAAGGAAATCGCTTACCAACTGAAATAGGTTAGGGTCGTAATAGGGATCTTATTTGCTGCCACATCATGTTATGCACAATTATTGTTGTTCTCTCTTCTTCAATTCTCCTTTTAGCTTTTTATAGAAAAATAATTCATTTAAGAGATAATTGTTGTTATTAATAACATAACACTACAACAAAAAACTTTTAGCAGCATTAAATATTGACATTAATAAAGAGTGCTAAAGTCTTTACCGGCATTAGTTAAGCGCCATTAGAACCAATGTCTCTAAAGGCTTTAGGGGCATATTCAGAGAGTGCTAATTTCCACTAAATATACATATGTAGCGGCAATTAGGAATTAATTGCCGCTAATGATCATTTTTTATGTAGTGTAATTGGAATTTGGATGCAAACTTTAACACTTAAGATTGCGGCTTATCTTCCTTGGTGCTTCTAGTTTACAATTAAATCATATGATATTGCACTAGTTTAGACAAATAAATTCATGTAATTTTGTATCTCTTATCGTCCTTTTTCCTTTCTTTCTTAGCCTATTCTGATGTTATTTTATTGTACTTGGTACTACTTCAGAATATTAGCTTTCCTCCTGCTTCTTTCTTCATCGGTAATGAATGAACATTTAATCAATCTATGAAGCTTTACATAATTGATCAGTCATGCCACTAATTATTAAGAAAAGAAAGCATAAAGATAATCTTCAGCATGGTGACGTGGCCTCAAACAATTAATTTATGTATATGTTTTATTTATCTTTACTCATGTGGTATATATTCCATTTTATTCTTCCCATAAAATGGTTGAACAATTTTATAATGATGAAAGATTCATGCATCATGATAAATTTGTTTTATGATTTCAACTCTTACTCTTCATTCGTTGAGTTAATTTCGGCTATATTTAACATATTCCTTGTGTGAATTCCAATGAAATGTCTCTCATCTAATTAGCTCATGAATTACTGTTATGGATCTATTCTTCCTTGCTAATTTAATTCAACATGGGTGTCATGGGATTTCTAGGATCAAATCACTATTTTACTTATAGTCTATGTTGTTGATACAATATTGCTAGCAACTTTGTTGTCTAAAGTCATCTGATTGTGTTGTTAAATTGAATCACTTATTTTCTAACCCTCACATTGAATTGACCTTACCTGATTCCTAACAATTGCTCTATCAAGTCTTCGTTCTCCCCTTTAACAGTTACACACAAAGCTAATTTTACTCACTCGTGCTTTAATCTTCAACTATTCATTTTAAATTAGTAAAGTTATTTTGGAAAAACACTTCACTTACTTGTTATTATCTCACTGAATAATTATTCCCTCGTGTTTTAGTTATTTTGGTAAAACACTTCACGTATGGACTCACTCTTGAAGCTTCTGATGATCCATTATACTTTAGGTATTGTATTCTTCTCGATTTGTTTTGTGTGTATTTGAGGTTTGTAATGACGGGAAAATTGAAATTTATACTGTAAAAGTTGATATATTATAAGCATGTGCCAACAAAATGGGATTTAGAGAGTGTAGTGTGTACACATACCCTACCCTTACCTAGAGTGATATTTTTAACTACTTCATAACACTAGCCTAAACTGTTATCAAAAAGTTTTTTCCCCTGATACTATGTTTAATTGAAATTCATGGGGACGAGGTTAAGATGGGCGAGATGGAAAGGGTCGTGGAAATGGCAGTGTTGGAGCACAAAATAACAATTCTTGTGTGACGTCATCATTTAGGTCGTATCCACAAACATCTCAAGAGACAGGTTAATGAACTAATCATCATCACAAACAGTCTATGAACTCACGATCATCAAGAATTGTTGTAAGAAATTCTTATTCCATTCCAAAGATTGAAAATAGTGGTGCATGTTAGTTCCTTATTGAAATGAAATCAAATGCTTTTATGTAAATTAGACTATAAAATGAAAGGATTGTGGACGTTCAACAGGTTGAGGCCTTTGTAAAGTTTTGAGCTTGTAATTTTCTATGTGAAAGAGTATCTTCTTTATAATTTTCAGATAAGGAACACTACAATCATTGACTTGATGTGAGAGCACTATATTATTATTCATTAGAGTATATCTAGGTTCCTCTTACTGCACACAGAGGCGTGCAGCCTTTTCAAAACATTCTTGCCATTTTACCTTAATAAAACTTGATTTTTCTTCATACCATTTTAAATAAATAGGAAAATCATATTAAACTGGTAATATGTTGTTGCATGCATTCTGTTTGCATACAGTTCATTGAGTGTCTTTTGTTTCTTGTCTTCCTCAAGGCAACATTGATTTTTTGTTATCCATAATGATAAAATCTAATTATCTACATTATATACACCTAAGTTTAAGGTAAAACATATTCTTGAGTACCAAGTTTCGAATAGGGGAGGAGTATAAACTAGAGTTAGTCCTTATATATGGTAGCACAATTATTGTGTTGGAGAAAAACACATGTCATACATTTGGAATAAATAGTAGATTAATGGTAGAAAAATAAAGGGTTGGTATAAAAATTTGTTGGCTCCAATTGTTATGCTCATTTAGCAAACTAGCTATCTTACTTTTTCCTTGTGTTTAATGCTGTACAAAACATCACAATGTTACTCTTTCTTGACCTGAAATTTTAGTCCAACCAAATAGGATTAATCATTGCATGTATGCTAGTTAACATAGATGAATTTGGACGTACGGTTTTCGCAGGTCTACTATGAAGAACTCGAGTCAGTTTATTACTTGTGAATGTAAATCTTTTCCTATATCATTCCATTTTTATAGAGGCTAAACGTCATCTTTGCAACTTTAGTTGTACTAATGCCACAATTACACACTACAAGAAAATTGTTAATTACATGGGGATTTTCTTGGGGATTAGTATGAAAATCCATAGGAAACTTATTTTCCTACAAATTTTCATACTAATCCCCAGGAAAATCTCCATGTAATTCACACTTTTATTGTAGTAACATTTTCACTCACCTTTATCTGGTTATTCTTCTTCTGCAACAATGTACCACATTTTTGTTGATTAATGACGTTTTACATAACCTTTTTTAGTTTGTATTTACAATTCTTTCTCTTTTTTAAAAAATAAAATAAAAAATGAGCTCATGGACCCTTTATTACAATTCTTCCATATAATTCTTGATATGAATTTATAAAAATAGTTCTCGAACACGTGTGTTGCACATGTATTCTATGCTAATTAGTATAATATTTTTTGTAAATAAATATATAAAAAGAAATGATGGGATTGAGAAGATGCGCGTATTTCAAATGATGACCAAGCAAAATAAAAGTAATATGAAACAAATCTCCAGATTGTAAGCTCAAGCAATGAACAAGATTAAGCAAAAGTGAACCAATCAAATGTCTACATAGCTTAAAAAAAACTAGTTATATATGTACTCAATTTAAAGAAAAGTATATTGAAGAAACTAATAAAAAAAATATACCTTTGTCGCACAAAGTGTTGAAAATACACCAAATATTGTGTATTTTAAAAAAGAAAGCATATAATAATTTTGCAAGGAACCCACGTCTAAACCTATTGATTTTATAAAGGATAGAAGGATATGAAAAGTTATTTTAACGGATGAAAGCTAAAAAGTAATCACAAATAGTATTAATTAAAAAAAAAAGAGGATTACAAAATCGACCAACTAAGCTTCAAGACAAAACAAGTATAAACAACAAGGAATAAAGAGAGTACAATACATGTAACTAAACACGAGATATAGCATGCTACAGCAGTCAATCGGATTTAAAAAGTAGGATATAAAGGGTAAAGGAACTGAGTCAAGGACTGTCACGCCCTAAGGATAGCCCCTAAACGTAACACGAGACCTAGGGTCACACGTAACCCAAACTAACACTGAATCTGAACTATCACAAGCATACTGAAATAACTCTAACCAAACGGAAGCACAAATGAATAATTAATATAATCTAAAGGAATTCAAATGAGAATATCAAAATCAAATAACTGAGTTCAAAGTAGAATAACCCGAATCAACTGAGTTTAACTCTATGTCTGAAAACCTCTAATATTGATTAGTTGCTAAGACAAGTATCCAGCTAACTCTAAAATGTTGAAACTAACAACGAATTAAATAGCATAAAGAAACATCCTCGGATGATGAGGCCTCACCCCTGACTATCGGTGATGTGGCACCAGTATGACCTAATCACATGGCTGAAAGTGAGAATTGAGCCTGCATTATAATACGATTCAATATAAGGTATGCGTTAGTACTACGGATGTATTGGGCATGAGGGATATTTAAAGTTGACTGAATATATAAACATGCTAAAAATAATGGTGAAGTATGTAAACTGAACTAAACTAAAGTAAATCGGACCAAGATACAATAGTGCATAAAAAATAGGATGCAAGAGTAAACAGGAAGCATGCTGAAAAACTGAGAAGAAATACAACTACAGGCCTGAAGTACCTTATTGAATCTAGTACCAATGGAGAGTATATTAACTAAAGCAAACCATGTGAGCTAAACGTGTAGTCCAATGTAGCACACCATCGAGAGGATCTAATATACCTTTCCAGGGTATAAGCCATGAATGTGGCGTGATTACTAAAACTGAAGCCCAACAGAGGGAACCTATAAACCTATGATGGCACATACATCTAGGACTTGAGGGTATGCTGAACCCTAGTCCAACTCGGTGATAAACACTACTCCCAAAATCAGTACTTTTAGTTCACTTAAAACTGTGGTCTTGAATTTTTGAGAGAGAAGTAAGTTGGTCTAAAAACAATTTATGAGAAAAGTTGTGGACATAAATTGACAACATTTTGTTTAACACTAAATGCTAACACCCTGAGCTAAATTCACTAGAAGAGTTAATTCATTTGAAAATACTACAATTATAGGCTAAGTTCTTTTCCTTTCAAATCTACATAAGAATTCATACAAACTCGTTTAAATAAGTATAGAATCGAGTAGTAATCACAAGAATCAATTTTGTAAAGAATCTGCATAGTTAGGTAAAAACCCTAGTTTCATAAAACTATAATAATCAAAAAAGGAGTATGATGTTTCGGGGATAAGGGCAAATGAAACCCATACTAAATACCCACATACTTGGTGAAGAACACTACGGAGAAATCCTTTGGATTTCAGGGCTAAACTTGAAAGTGAGCTCTACTTGCTCTAGAGAGAAAACTGTTGCCTCTTTCTCTACTTTTATTTCTTAGTCTGATGATTTTAGGAGAATGATAGTTTTAGGTCATTTCTGATTAATTAACTAGGCTTAGCCGAAGTAAAATGATGTAATTAAAGTACCAAATGCATAGGGGAAAGACCAAAATGAACCTAATTTAAAGCTGGCAAGGTGACTCACAAGAGAGGCTTCACGAGCCATTTAAGGCATCACGGCCTGTCTAGTGGGTTGTCATGTTGCCCTTCCTGACAGGTCTTCACTAATACGGGCATAAATTTTTACTCCGGGGTAAGAATTAGGAATACTTGGTGGCATTGGAAAGAGGACTCAAAGACCTTTGAATCGGTTATGGGCCACTTAATTCATTTTGTGCTGAACGATATGATCGCTTGAAGTTGACTCAAAACTCAATACCTGATGAGTCCATTTCACGGACGACATCACTATCCGTGTGACGCTTCACTGACCGTCTAAGTGTCTGTGGTCCTTAACAGGAATTTTGGGGGTTTTGTACTCCTTTAACTGACAACTTTATGGTCCGTGCGAAGCTTTATGGACCGTTTAGGTATATGTAGTCCTTCAGAGTCGCTAGGTGCAACTCCACAGATTGAGTGACGGGACTTGGACCTCTTCACGTCCCGTGAACCCTTTCATGGATTGCCTTTTCTATTTTCTTCATTCCAAGTTCAACATTCAGAGCCGTCACAAGGACAATACCTGGAGACGGAAGCCAACAACCTACTAACAAGTAAACCTGTGATACATGAGTAAACTACCCAAGGGCAAGGGAACTGGAATAAAAAAATCTAAACCACAAACTAATAACTATCACATTAATATCATATGAATACATAATATAGTGAAATAATAACCATACTGGACAACCATAAGCTCGGAAGGTACAAACAACAAACATAAGCCTACCACCCCTATTAAAACGGAGGGTGCAATCAACAATCAGTTATACCGGTGATAGGTGACACATATGAATGTAAAAAATGCAGTAGAACCAACAGAAAAATCACTAACAAAGTGTAAACACCTGCCCCTCTGCCCTAATCAAGTGGGGTAGGACCCATAAAGCTCCCCCATCATGTAGAATGGAACATAGGGAAATAGGAACCGATAGAGGAGACGGGAAGTTTGTATACACGACTTGGGCCAAAACCTATCATACAACAAGCCATCTATGTCGTGCTACTAGTGGTATGAGTAGCCAAACAAATATAAAAAAGGGCATCGACGCGCCAGCTAGGCAAGTAAAAGTTGAGCACATCATAGATGCCTCTAATATTTCAAGTAGAAAAGGAGCATGTCCTTGATGCCTCATAAATCTCAACAATTAGTATAACCAAGTGATTTGGGTGGTACGACTCATTAAAAAAATTAGAATAGTTATCGAGCGAAAATTATTTTTCTCCAAAAATGGCAATGATGAACCAATGCAAGAATCGGGATCATACCACAAAACACATGAAAATGAGCAACCAATGCAATGCATTCCATCAGTAGCATCCAAACAAGGAACATACAATAAAAAAATACAATACAACCCTTACCACGCTACCAAGGTGGAGAAAACTAACCTAGAAACTAGTTGGTTCGTGACCATGTCCTCGGACCCAATAATATAACAATAGCTCAATAAAACATAACATGCTCACGCTACTTTGAAAGAAAAGGAAATCAAGAAGGGCTTAGAAGCAACACACCTTAATAAGTGTTATAGAAACATTCTAAGGCACGTAAGGCTCAATCCTAGCCTAAGGACAAATGTATCAATCCTAATAAGGGTAATCATGCTATGTGATACTACAAGCAAGGCTACAAGCCTAAACTATGGATCCCATGATCCATAATAAGCCTAACGCATCTATGGAATCATGAAAAGAAAGAATAAAAAAAGCCATTCTAATACTCCACAAATACTAATCTAAATCACATGTTATTCATATTAAAATCATCTAAAAAATTCCAATACAGAAAGTAGACCAAATCGTACCTCGATGTTGACCACATGCCTCCGAATCCACAGCATAAGAGATATCTAGTTTTGAAAATACCTGTGATCACTGCCACGTTAACAAATTATTGATCACAATGTTAATACTAACATTTAAACACAAAAATCACAGTAATTGGAGATAGACCAAAGATCTAATCAAAATAGGAATGTGGGACCCATATTGGAAATCCTGAAATTGACACTGTTAAAAGGTCTTCAATAGCTCAACGAAATTGTACCCTGAAATAGGGCATAATCCGATCTATGGAATAGGTTAAATCAGTCTATCTAAAAACTTAGTGACTTTGTGCCATGTTTTCAAAGTGTGAGTTTGGGCTTGCGTCTTTAGTATTTTTGGGGCACAGAGTGTCCAAATATAGAATTATGGTGGATCTTTTTTTAAATTGAGTTATTCACAATTTCTCTAGGCCCACCTTAGTGATTGATATTTAGAGCTTCATCTTATTAGAAGGCTACTATAGATGGTTTGTTCAGGGTTTCTTAATGGTTGCGGCACCTTTGACTTGATTAAATCACCTTGATGTTCCTTTAATTGGTCTGAGGAGTGTGAGTTGAGCTTTCGGAAGCTCATGGAGTTTCTTAGTAATGCTTATGTTTTGATACTTCTAATTAAGGGTGAGGGCTTCATGCTGTATTGTGATGTTTCTAATGTTGGTTTGGGTTGTTTATTAATGCAATAGGGTTGTGTTATATCTAATTGATCAAGGTAGCTTAATCTACATAAGGAAAACTATGCCACTTATGATTTAGAGTTGACAACGGTTGTTTATGCGCTTAAGATTTGGAGGAACTACGTTTATGGAGTACGATGTGAGATGTATATGGATTATAGGATTCTATACTACATTATGAGATAGAAGGACCTTAATTATTGAATATCTCCTGAAGAACTACCACCTCTCTATTCTATAACATTCGAGTATGGAGAATGTGGTAGCAAAGGCCTTGAGTTGAATGGTTGTGAGTATGGGTAGTGTAGCATTCCTTTAAGCTTCTAAGGAAACTTTGGCTTAAGACCTTTAGTCCTTAGCCAATATGATGATTCAGCTTGATGTTTCACATTCTAGGTGGGTGTTAGTCTATGTTAGGGTTTAGTCGTCTCTATTTGAGCATATTTGTAGTCATTAGTTTGAGGATGAGATATTGGTAGCTATTGGAGATCAAATTTTTAGGTGATACTGTGCAAGCTACCTTAGATTCTAATATGTCTTTGAGGTTTGACAACCATATTGCTTTTTCTAATAGTTGGAAATTTGATTCAGTCGATTCTTTCTAAGACACAAATTCCAAATATTCTATACATCTAGATATCACAAATTATCTAAGAAAACATTACTTATGGATTGATATGAGGAAAGATGTTATGGACTATGTATCCCATTGCTTATTTATCTAGCAGGTGAAGGTCAAGCATTTGAGGCCTTGTGGTATTTTTTATAGATTGCCCATTCTAGTCTGGAAATAGGAGAATATCACCATTGATTTTGTTTTGGGTTTGCATTGGGCTACTAGAGTTGTTGACAACATCTGGGTCATCATTAATCAATTTACCAAGACTGACGGGCAGTTGATAACACTCAAATGTACTCTTCAAAACAAATCAAAAGAGCTAGCGGCTGTCATCAATTAAAAATACCCAACTAAGAGTGGGGTCGACTCCCACAGAAAATGGTATATCGCAGAAAATTCTATCAAGAAATTTGGATTGTGAAATCATTCATTTGTAGTAGTAAGAAACAAGTGGGTGGATGATTCCACAAATTTAATAAAAGGATTTGCTTATCAATGGTACAATTTAACTAAAATTATAGAAGATTCAAGAAGTAACAAATAATCTAGGGGTGCGTGGATTAGAAATCGATGTCACAGAGGGGTAATTGTGTTTCTCTATAGTGATGAACATTCAGTAATAAGCTTAGTCATCTTCAATGACACTAATCTTGTTTCGATATCATAGAATCATTTCATAGATTCTCTTTTTGGAGTCATCTTTTTGTTATACTAAAAAACCTTATACCTTACTATATTCTCTATTTCGATGCAAAAATAGGGCAAATAGATCTGACTCATAACCTCTATTTTCAAGCAATTTAATGACATCAAACCTAGATTGCTAGTATCATACTAATTACCCACTCTAATCAATCTCTTTTGACCATCGCCTGGAGATCGAAAGAAGGAGTTAAGTTTGCAACCTTAACCCATAAGTTAACCCCATGGTAATTAGCCCAAACTCATGTATGAATAGCAGCAAAACAGACCATACACAATACCCACTACACTAAATCAACACCCAACCCCATAATTGCACCCCCTAGATCTTGGAGTTTTAGCCACCCATCACAAAAACAAAGAAATTATTGATGTACCATGAACTTACAATAATTTTGATGCACAAAACTTAGAGTTTTACATTAATATTAGGTATTTTTCTATTAGATGTGATGGTCTTTTTGCTTTGATTTTGTAGGAAATAGGTATTGGAGAAGTTTGTGTTAAATTGTTGCAGCAGCATGGATATTTTGTGATGTACGACTTGACCTAAGAGCTGTCAATTCCACTACGATCTGTAGGTGTCAGTGGAAGGTTGAAGCTGTGATAATTGGAGCTAGGTGTGAAACAACGGAGGCATCCTGACGCGCCTTAGTCACTACTACGAGTTGTAGAAAAGTTCAAAGAAGATGAGCTCCAGTTTATGAATGATTATTGAACATGACAGTCCATAAAAAGATCTATGAAACGTAGATCATGCCCGTAGAAAGCACTCCTTACATGATGTACCAACTGCTGACTGAAGGAAGGTACTACGATCCATAGGAACTACTACGAGCCCTAAGTTACCAACCGTAGATGACACAACCCAAGCCGAATTTCCTTAGTCATCGTTTTCCTACTTGATTTAGGATTTGGTTTCTATTAATATTAGTTGTATGTTTCATTTTTGGGTTGTAAAACGTTTTGAGATACTTACTTTTGGCGTTGAGAATCATTTTTCAAACACTTTTTGCATTTAATTCTTGAAGTGTTGGTTTATGAAATTTGTGGTTGTTCTTCAATTTAGGTTACCGGATTGCATCTATTAAAATTGTAAGTTCACGATTTATATTATTAACCATATTATGAATTGTGATCACACAATCATGAGGAACTAAATTCACAACGAGGGTTGTGGGAACCATGAGTAACTAACAACATAAAACTAATAATTAAGTAATTCTGAAATAGTTTTTATGCATGTATTGTTAATCTCTTTGTTTTCAATGCTTTTTAACAGTGCGGAACGTTAGAAACTCGCCTCATTCCTACTTGAGCGATCAAGGAAGTAGTGAATGAGAAAGAGGTTAAACAACAAAGATTTATCATGATAATCCACTATCTAATAGCTTAACCTAAATAAGTAAGGGCTAATCTTGGGTCAAGGGTAAAGGTTAGTAAAGTACACACCCGTAGACCGATCAAGTTGCATGGTGAAATTCCCTACTTGGATGACCAATCACATAGGAGATACCTAACATACCAACTTTGTATGTTAAACACTAGGAAAGAGTTGTTATTATTAGAATTACTATGTTAAGAACTAGTGGGGAACACATATGCCCTAGTTTTATATAATATTGATATTAGAAATGTAAATTCGGTTACTTGTTACTTTTTAATTGTTACTACAAATTAATAAATCATTACTTTGTTTACAAATCCCCCCTTTTAAGGAAGTAATATATATATAAATATACACATACTAGTTTCACGGCACGTGCATTGCACGTGTGTATCATATCATATAGTATACGATTTTGTAAAATAAAATTAATGTTACTAGATTAAAGTTTTTTAGTAAATATTTATAACTGAAAGAATATTGGGCAAGTGCTTTTAAATGATTAATATAGATTTTCATAGAGTTAATTATTTTTTGAGATAAAATGTCACACCCCAAACTAGAGAAAGAGTGACTGGCACTCGACACCTTAAGCAATCAAGTTAGCCACATAAACATACCAATTGACTCAACTGAGGGCTTAGAAGGTCAGGCATCATAACATCTAAAATACTATGACTGGACCTTTAAGGTCATAACCTCAATATCGATAAGTCATATAGACGAAGGTAGGCAAGCCAAAGATAATAAGGTACTAGCTAGCCGACAAGGCTACAATGAAGATATACACACATACATACATATCAATACATGCCAAGACTATGTGGGTGGAAACTAGAACCTGCAGAAAGAAACCCAGAATACTGTGTCCACAATAGCCTCTATGAGTGACATAAGCACTGGTCGGGATAAAACCCCAATTATACCCAGACTGTACAATAAAAATAACATCCTATGAAAGTTCCAGGAGGAAGTGAAGCTTACCAACTCACAGCTGAACCACGTGGAAAGCACATCTGGTTAGATGACAAGAAAAATACACAATAACTGCCGTCTATAAGGTACTATTAATGAGGTACGACTAATTACATAATTGAACCTCATCAAATTGAAATAAATATATACAATATTGTATTTAACTAAAAAAAATTTATTATCTTCATAGGTTCGTATGAATAAGAGATATATATGACAATCCACATTGAACATTCACAAAAGAATCTACAATATTATTTTGTGAAAAACTTATTATTCAAATATTCGCTTAAATTTTTTAAATTTATAATGACGTGCAACACACGAGTCGAAAAACTAGTTTGACTAAACATTCAATTAACAACACTAAATTACCCTAAGTCTAGACCATATTCCTCTTGGAATTGGTCCTAACCTCTGTTAGGTTCTTTATTTGACACCGACCACTTATACTTCTTTAGGGAGGTGTAATTTGGACGTATCAAATTTTGTCTCCACTGCCTTAGAAGAAGGTTTTTAGATTAGAATAATTTCGTTATTGAAATTTAGTCAATGATTTCCTGATTTACGCTTGTTTTGTTTTAGTTTTCTATGGGTGTTATTTCTAGTATATACAGAGTACATGGAGTGAAGAGAATCCCTTGACTCCTAACGGTCCTGAATTAAGAAGAACTTAGCAAAAAATGGACGGAAGAGGCAAAAATCTGGGACTACATGATGATCCAATTGGAGAGGCTCATGGGGATGTTGTTGAAGTACAACCTGCAGGAATAGTAGTAGTGCCTATACAAGTCCAGGAGAACCCTCAGATTAAAAATGCTGAAAGAATGCAAAATTAGCAAGAACCTGATGTGCGTGATTATTTCAATGTTGATCATGATGTTGTGGGATCAACGGGTTCCATAGTGGTTCCCCCACTACAACCTGAGCTTTAGTTTATGGTTAATACCAGCCTGATGCAAATGCTTACTGTCACGCCCCGAGGCCACCCCCTTGATGTAAACACGATACCTAGGATCATGAGTGACTCCAAGCTAACCCTGAGCTTGCATATCATAAGCATACTAAAATGACTGAACCAAAGATACTATGCAAAAGCATAAAATATAAGTTAAACTGAAATGATGGGGAATACTCAATCTAAATCTGAATATATAAATACTGAATAAGAGTTTAAGATACTGAACTATAACTCAAATACTAAAGCTCAATCTGTCTATGTCTGAAATAAGCTTCTAATTGACTAGAGATGCTGGGACATACCCCCAGCTAACTCTAGTAAAAACAAAAATAAACTGAAAGACTGGAATATAAAGAGCATGTCTATCATCCTCGCAGAATGATGACTCACCATTGATACTGATGAATACGGATCTAGAACTGATCTACACGTGATCTGAATGCTAAGAACCTAAACCTACATCACGAAAAGATGTAGCATAGAGTATGCGTCAGTACTTGAAAGTTACTAAGCATGTAGGATAAGATAAAGATGAACAAACAAATAATTGAACAAGGCATATTGAGCAATGATATAATTTGAACATGACAAAGATACTGAGATATACTGAATATGAACTAAACTGAATACAATGACCAAGTACATAACATGCTGAAACTGAATACTGAAATACAACTGGAAACGTGGTCAATGCATTAGAATCTGACTGTAGGTGCTACTATTTACCAACACATCAATTAAACATGAAGTCTGATGTATACGCCTCATCTAGAGGATCCAATTTACCTTGCCAAGGGTATAGAGGCATGTTTGACATGATCACTAAATATGATGCCCACAGAGGGGACTTATAAACCTACAGGGGCACGTAGTTCTGGGACTATGAGGGTGACTGACCCTAGTTGAACTCAGTGTTAAGCCTACTTCCCAATTGAAAATATGTACAATACAACATAATTGAAATATATTAAATAGCTCTATATTCTGACATGCTAACTGAAAATGCAACATTAAATACTGATAATGAAACATTTGAAAACTGAGGCATGTATATCTATTTATCGGTCCTAGCTAGTGTAATTCATGAACTAAACGAATATACAAAACTGGGGTTCAAAATTTCATGCAAGCAGCAAAGCAACAGTGTTACAACAACATGAAATTTTCATTAGGAATACTATACAACTAAATCATAACAATTACCTTAAGTTTCTAGAAACCCTAGGTCTAAACAATATGTAGAGAATCAAGAATCGGACTAAATTCTAGGGACCCAATGGGCGAAAGGAACCCATTAGTCAAATCCCACATATGTGGTGATGAATTCCACAGAGAAATCTTTCAATTTTAGGGCTGGAACTGAAGAAAACCTGTTGCGTTCTTGGAGAGGGTTTGGTCGACTGTTTCTTCTCCTTATTATCTAGTTTAATGGATTTTTGGAGAATTATTTAACTAGGGTAAGTTCTGATTTAGTTACTAGGCTTAAACTAACCAAATTACGTAGTTTAAGGGTTAAATGACATAGTTTAGGTGTCCAACACATAGGGGAAAAAACCAAACAAACCATAACTTTAAAACTATCTGGGCCAACGACGGGCCTGACCGACAGTCCGTCCTGGTGAGTCGTCAATTGGCTTCAGAGACTTGGATCTAAGTGGTCTGAACCACGGCCCAAACCACATACCGTGGTCTTACCAACGGTCTATAGGTCCTGGCGTAGGTTCAAATTTGGCTGCATTTTTCTGGGGTTCTAGGGAGGGGGTTGCAGGTGGCCAACCACGGACCCCACCTATGGTCCGTGGGTCACCCTACAGTCCGTAGGTGGCCTTCGTTGGTGGAACCTGCAACTTTAGAAAATCTGCATTTTTGTCTTTCTAGCATACGGGTGTTACATTATCTCCCCCTTAGGAACATTCTTCCACGAATAAAGTCTGAACTAGTTGAGTATGGAGGGAAAGAGCTGCAAACCCTACCACTAAGTACTCGAAAATGAATTCTGATTGAACTAATCTCTAAGAACATGCAAATACGCTGAAAATGCAAGTATAATCAAAGGAACATGATACTAAGACTGAATTTATGCAAGCGTAATTGAATGACTGGAGAGGAACTACTACCTCAAGCTGGAATGGAATCGAAAGGAAAGAGATGAGGATACTTGGCCTCATGGCTTCTTCTACTTCCCCAGTATCTCCCTCTACAGACTGACTCCTCCACAAAACTTTAACTAAAAAGACTTTTTTATTTCTCAACCTTCGAAGCTAACGATTAAGAATTTCAACTGGCACCTCCTCATAAATGAGACTATCCTTCACCGCCACACTGTCTAAATGTACTATGGATGTTGGATTACCTATATACTTCTTCCATAAGGAAATGTGAAAGACTGGATGTACTGCTGGTAACTCTAACTTATAAGCCACTTTACCAACCCTTTTCAAGAACCTGTAAGGGCCTACATATCTAGGACTAAGCTTCACTTTCTTGCCAAACCTCATCACCCCTTTCATAGCTGACACTCTCAGGAAAACTCAATCATCGATTTGGAACTCGTAGTCTCTTCTCCTTACATCTTCATAGGACTTCTGACGACTTTGGGTTGTGTTAAGTCTATCCCTGATGAGCTGAACTTTTTCCATAGCATCATGAACCGAATCTGGCCCTATCAAGGCTACCTTACCTACTTCAAACCAACCAACTGAAGATCTACATCTACGCCCATACAATGCCTCATAAGGGGCCATTTGAATACTGGAATGGTAGCTATTATTGTAGGAGAACTTTATAAGAGGAAGGTGATCGTCCCAACTACCCTTGAAGTGGATGACACAAGCTCTCAAAATGTCCTCTAAGGTATGAATTGTATACTCTACCTGACCATCCGTTTGTGGAAGAAATGATATGCTGAGATTAACATGAGTACCAAGACCTTTCTGAAACGTCTTCCAGAAATGAGAGGTAAACTGAGGACTTCTATTTGAGATGATAGACAAAGAAACCCCATGCACCCTGACTATCTCATTAATATAGAGTTTAGCGTAGTCCTCCACCGAATTTGTAGTCTTAGCAACCAAAATATGAGCGGACTTAGTAACTCTGTCTACTATTACCCAAATGGAGTCATGTTGTTTGCGAGTACGAGGTAAACCTGTAATGAAGTCAATGTTGATCAATTCCCACTTCTATGTAGGAATGTTAATCTCTTGAGTCATACCTCATGGTTTCTGATGTTCTACCTTCACCTGTTGACAATTTGGTCACTTAGCCACAAAATATACTATATACCTCTTCATGCCATTCCACCAAAAGACTACCCATAGATCACGGTACATCTTAGTGGAATTGGGATGAATAGAATACCTAGAGTTATGGGCTTATGTAAGGATCTATTATCTCAACTCACCCACCTTTGGAACACATAAACAAACCTGGTAGCGAAGCACACCATCTCCCCTAGGAGAAAACCACAATTTTCTATTGATGAGCTACACCCTTCAATTGAAGCAATATAGGATCACTGTTTTGGTTTTCCTTAACCTCTGCTACCAATGAAGATTCTGAGCCATTCTGAACTGTTATACCATCATTTGATATGTGCATAAGGCAAACTCCTAAGCGAGCAAGTTGATGAACATCCTTCACTAATTCTTTCCTTTCTTCCTTAACATGTGCTACACTACATATATATAGTCTTCTAAGAGCATCAACTACTACATTGGCCTTACCAAGATGGTAAAGAACATTCATGTCATAGTCTTTGAGAAATTCAAGCGATCTCCTATGGAGAAGATTCAACTCCTTCTGGGTGAACACATACTGAAGGTACTTATGGTTTGTGAACACATCTACATGAACACCATACAAGTAATGTCTCCAAATCTTTAGGGAAAATACTACAGTTGCAAACTCGAGGTCATGAGTCGAATAGCTCTTCTCATGCACCTTAAATTGTTTAGAAGCATAAGCTATAACCTTACCTCACTGCATCAACATACAACCCATGCTGACTCTTGATGCATCACAATAGATCACATAACCATTTGAACCCTCTAGTAGAGTCAAAACAAGAGCTATAGTCAACCTAGTTTTTAGTTCTGAGAAGCTTTTCTCACACTCATCTGACCACTTAAACTCAATCTTTTTCTGAGTCAACTTAGGCAATGGAGAAGCTCTGGATGAAAATCCTTCCACAAACCTTCTGTAATAACTGGCTAAACCCAATAAACTTCTATAGGAGAGGTGGGTCTGGGCCATTGCTTTACCGCCTCAATTTTTTGAGAATCTACTTGTATTCCTTCACTAGATACTATATACCGAAGGAAAGCAATTGATGGTAACCAAAACTCACATTTGCTAAATATAGCGAATAAGTGGTGATCTTTGAAAGTTTGCAGGACAACCATCAATTGAGTCGTATGTTCTTCCTCAATCCTAGAGTAAATGAGGATATCATCAATAAAGACAATAACGAACAAGTCCAAATACTACTTGAACACCATATTCATCAAATCTATGAAAGTTGTAGGAGCATTGGTTAGTCCAGGGAACATAACTACAAATTCATATGGCCATACCTAGTTATGAAGGCTAATTTTGAGATGTCACTATCTTTGACTCTGAGCTGATGATAACCAAATCTGACATCTATTTTCGAAAAATGACTACCACCCTGAAGTTGGTCTAACAAGTCATCAATCTTGGGGAAATGGTACTTATTCTTGATCACGACTTTGTTCAACTGCCGATAGTCAATGCACATCTTGAGAGAACCATCTTTCTTTTTCACGAACAACACTGGTGAACCCTATGGGGAAATATTGGGTCTGATGAAGCCCTTATCTATAAGGTCTTTCAACTCTTCTTTCAATTCCTTAAGCTCAACTGGAGCCATAAGGAGGAATAGAAATAGGTTGGGTATATGGAAGGACATCAATTATGAAGTCGATCTGGAAACACTTCTGGAAACATATTTACTACTGGAAGTGACTCAAGAGTTGGGGTTTCAAAGCTAGAATCCTTAACCTGAACTAGATGATATATATACCCCTTGGAAATTATCTTTTTGTCCTGAAGGTAGGAAATGAATCGACCCATAGGCATTGAGCTAATACCATTTCATTCTAAGACTGGTTTGCTAGGAAACTGAAAAACGAACGATTCTAGTTCTACAACCGATTGAGGCATAACAGGAATGTAACCAATCCATGCCTAGAATGACTTCAAAGTCTACCATTTCTAACTCTATGAGATCTTCTTAGGTGACTTTCTGAGGGACTGTGACAGGGCAATTTCTATAAACCCGTCTAGTTATAACTGGGTCACCAACTGGAGTAGAGACTGAAAAGGGTTCTAAGAGAGTTTCTAGACTAACATCGAAGTTCACTACTATATAAGGAGTTACAAAAGTAAGAGTTGCCCCTGGATCTAATAAAGCATATACATTTGAATGAAAGACTCGTAATGTACCAATAACCACATTAGGAGAATCTTCCTAGTCCTGGCGAGCCTGGAGAGCATACAACCTATTCTGGCATTGATCGCTACTTGTACCGGTTGAAGTACACTGCTGACTTAGGAGACCTACTGGTGCTGCTGAAGTTGTAGACTGAGCCCTACTATTGTTACCTCTTTTTCCCTGCTTAGAAAAAGGGCAATCTCTTAACATGTGAGTAGTCTGACCACAACCAAAACATTCGCCCTGGTCGGCAAGACACTCGCCTGGATGGTTCTTACCACACTTTGGACAAGTTGGGTCGATCTTGTTACCTGAAACAGTCCCCTGAGAATTAGAGCCTGATGCCCTACCTTTCTGATCCTGTCGAAATCTGGGGGATGGAGCTCTAGCTGATGAAGGTGTTGGAGCTGAAGACCTTTTCTGAAACTGGGAGTGATTTCCACCACACGATTTCTGTTGAGAATACTCATAGTTCCCAGTTCAAGCCTTTTTGTTGTCCTTAGCTAGTTCTCTAAGCTTATCTCCCTCAACCTGTTGAGCATGAGTCATGAGCCTACATATACTCATATCCTCTAATAAAATATCATTTATGTACTCTGTTTTCACTAAGTTAGTTACCCCAAATAGGAACTTACTCATTTATGCATTGGGATCGGCAACCATATTTGGAGCATACCTAGAGAGCTTGGTGAAGTTAAGTCTGTACTCTTGGACTGACATAGAACCTTGTCTCAAATTCATAAATTCCTGAACCTTAGCCTCCTTAAACTCTCTTGGGAAGAACCTGTCCAGAAAAGCTTCGGTAAAACACTCCTAAGTCACAGAAGCTGCATTCCCACCCATGTATTCCTTCCAATGCGTGAACCAAATGTGAGCCACATCCTTAAGCTGGTAGGACGCCAAATCTACCCTATCATTTCTAGTCACTTGCATCACTCCAAAGATTTTCTTGACCTCATCAATGACGTTTTGGGGGTCTTCACCAACTTGCGACTCTAAAAACTCAGGCAAATTTATCCGAACAAAATCCCAGACCCTAGCTTCCACTGATCAACCACTAACATTTGTAGGAACTTGAACATGATGATTATTCTTATTGGCCTCACTTTGAGTCAAAAGTTGGATAGCATTTCGAAACTCTGCATTCGACACCTCATGGATGGGACTGGAGGAACTTCGTTAGCTTTGCAGGCATTAGGTTTCCTTGCATAGGCTCTATGAGAAGGCACGATCTGAAACACATAATGTCGAGTTAGAATGGGGATCATACCCACGCGTGATTAGAATACCAAAAAAGTGAAGTTTTTCCTCAAACACTTCATAGCAACCCTCTCATAGGTGGCGCTTCACACTCATGAAATAGACTCTATGTAGTGCGGCTTTTCAGACATACTAGGACTATTAAACCTAAGGGTCTGATACCAAGTTTGTCATGCCCCGAGGCTATCCCTTTGATGTAAACACATGACCTAAGATCACGAGTGACACCAAGCTAACCCTAATTTGGCATATCATAAGCATACTCAAACAACTGAACCAAAGATAAATTGAAATGATGGGGAATACCCAATCTAAGTTTGAATATATAAATACTGAATAAGAGTTTAAGATACTGAACTATAACTCCAATACTAAAGTTGAATCTGTCTATGTCTAAAATAAGCCTCTAACTGACTAGAGATACTGGGACATGCCCCCAGCCAACTCTAGTAAAAAATGAAACTAAAATGAAAGAACTGGAATATAAAGAACTTGTTTATCACCCTCGAAAAATGTGAACTCACCACTAATATTGCTAAATACAAATCGAGAACCGATCGACACGTGATCTGAATGCTGAGGACCTAAACCTATATCACAAAAAGATGTAGCACAAAGTATGTGTCAGTACTTGAAAGGTACTGAGCATGCATGATTGGATAAAGCTGAACAAACATATAATTGAACAAGGCATACTAAGAAATGATATAATTTGAACATGATAAAGATACCAAGATATATTGAATATGAACTAAACTGAATACAATGACCAAGTACATATCATGTTTAAACTGAATACTAAAATACAACTGGAAACCTGGTCAATGCAATAGAATCTGATTGTGGGAGATACTATTTACCGACATAAAACCACGTGAGCTAAATGTAGAGTCCGATGTATATGCCCCATCGAAAGGACCCAATATACCTTGCCAAGGGTATAGAGGCATGACTGACGTGATCACTAAATATGATGCCCACATAAGAGACTTATAAACCTAAAAGGGCACGTAGTTCTAGGACTATGAGGGAGACTGACCCTAGTCCAACTCGATGTTAAGCCTAGTCCTAACTTGATATGTGTACAATACAACATAAATGAAATATACCGAATAGCTCAATATTTTGACATGCTAACTGAAAATGCAACATTAAATAATGATAAGGAAACATGTGAAAACTGAGGCATGTATATCTACTTATATGTCCTAGCTAGTGTAACTCATGAACTAAACGAATTTACACAACTACGGCTCAAAATTTCATGCAAGGAACTAAGCAAGAGTGTTACAACAACATGAAATTTTCATTAGGAATACTATATAGATAAATCACAACAATTAACTAAAGTTTCTAGAAACCCTAGATCTAAAGAATATGTAGGGAATCAAGAACCTCACTGAATTCTAGGGACCCAATAGGTGAAAGGAACCCACTAGTAAAATCCCACATACCTGGTGACGAGTTCCATAGAGAAATTATTCGGTTTCGGGGCTGGAAATGAAGTAAACCTATTGCGTTCTTGGAGAGGGTTTAGTAGACCATTTCTTCTTCTTTTGCTTTAGTTTGATCAATTTTTGGAGAATGATTTGACTAGGGTAAGTTCTAATTAAGTTACTAGGCTTTAACTAACCAAAATGACGTAGTTTAGGTGTCCAATACAAAGGGGAAAAGTCCTAACAACCCCCAACTTAAAAACTATCGGGACTAATGACAGGCCTGGCTGACGGACCATCGACTGACCTACGGTCCGTCTTGGTCAGTCATCGATTGGCTTCAGTGACTAGGATCTGGGGGGTCTGAACCACGGCCTAGACCACAGACTGTCGTCTGACCTACGGTCCGTAGGTCCAGACTCGGCTAGATTTTTATAAGGTTCTGGGGAGGGTGTTGCAAATGCCTAACCATTGACCCTACCCACGGTCCATGGGTCACCTTACGGTCCGTAGGTGGCCTCCTTGGTGACGCCTGCAACTTCAGAAAATATGCATTTTGGTCTTTCTAGCATACGGGGTGTTACACTTACATTTTAGTGGGTTGTTTGCAGGGTTACCATTAAAGGATCCATATGATCATTCAAGCAAGGTCAAGAGTGTCTATATGAGTAGTCTGGGACGAGTAGATTTAGACATAGATGTGATCAGTTTAATGGTGTTTCCACTATCACTGATAGGTGACACTACTTTATGGATATCTTAGCTACCGTATATTTCAATCAGCATGTGGGACGAGCTACAAAATATGTTCTTAGATAAATATTTCCCATTTTCAAAGAAGTTTAACCTCAAAGATACACTTAACAGCTTCGTAGCTTTACATGGAGAGTAAGTTAGTAATTATTGGGATAGAGTTACAGGGTTCATGCGAAGTGTTCCCCACATTGATGATGAGCCACTAAAGGAGTACTTCTACAGAGGGTTGAATGACAATGGGAAAGCAGTGTTGGATAAAATTTCTAAAGGTTTTTATAGGGCAATTACATTTCATAGAATTGCTGAGAAACTTGAAAAGATCTCCAAGAATAATGAGGCATAGAACACAAGAACTTCGGTTACAATAAAGATCACTTTTTTCTATAAAAGAAACACAACATCAGGCTCATGATGATATTCATGAGGAGATGGCGTTGTTGAGGACAAACGTTGGCTTGGTATTGAAGCATGTGAGCGGAAGCACTGAGAAAGTGAATGTAGTGAATTATCAGGCTAGAGCACCATCGACTAATGAGTATATCTATAAGGAGGACGCGAATCTTATGAATGATCATACAGGGATGTAATATTTTCAGAAACTAGTACGCTAAACTAGGGCTTGACGTTAGGGTTAAAACCTTGAACGTACCTTCTCATACATTAAAATTCATGTTTTACTGATAGAACATCAAGGCCTAAACTCCCAAGGACCAACCATGGGCCCTTGAAAAGGACCCTAGGACTGCACAAAACCAACACCACCCACGAGACCACCCACACCCCGAGGTGGGCAACATGGGTAAGGTCTCCTTGGAATCTGCTTAAGGCAGTAGCCACGAGCAGGACCCACGCCTCGTGGATGGGTCCATGCCATATGGATTGGCTCCGTAGGTCAAGCCCCAGACTATGAACCACATTTAACCAACACGGGCCAAGATCCGACCCACGATCCGTGGGTCGTGGAATCGTGGGTTAAGCGCTGGAAAGCAGTTATTTTGTTAGCTTTGGAGGTTAAGTCTAGCGGTGTTTCGGGGTGATAATTATTATTAAGTTCTATATTTTTAACTTAGTTTAGACCACCTATAAAAGGTTTTAAGACCCCTAAACTAAATCATCCATCTCATTATTTCAAAAATCAATTCCCAAACTCAACCTCCCCAAATATTCTCTCAAGAACTCCAAAGTAGAAGAAGAATGGTTAAGCTAGGGTTGAAGGATCCATCTTTTCTCCTCAAAGTCATGGTAATTCTTAATCTAAGGTATCGTAGTTTTGATCCATGGATAGTTTTCATCCATGTAGCCCCACAAACTCTTGATTTCAAACTAGAAATTCCCTACAACCTAGGGTTTTGATTCCAAGTCATGGATTCTTCCTAAAAATTATTTTAATGATTTAATTACTTTAATTTATGATTGAATTGTTGATTATTGTAGTTTATGATAAAATCTCCCATGAATCCATGATAACCCCCATGTCCCCAATTTATGACTTTGTGATGTGCGTGAAATGTTGGAAGATGAATACTATAAAATTGTCCTTGTAGTAATTTAGGTATTTGAATCATGTTATGATCCATGTTTAATGTAGTAACCCTAGATGTGGTTATTGAATGTGATCCTTGACCCAAGAAGGGTTGAATATAAGGCTTTTACATGATTGTGGACTCATTGTATATACTATATGAGCATGATTATAATCCAATAGTTGTGTTGATTGATAGGTTATTCTCATAAACACATGATGAACATGATGTGAAAAGTTTTCTCACAATATGATGATTCTAAGGTTGAAAGTCCATTCTAACCTATTGAATTTATGAGCTATCGTATGAGTTATGTTGGATTGAGTGTCAAGGCACTCTTCCATGCTTATGAACTTAATACAAGACTAAGCATGGAATTATAGAAAGTAATGCTTAGCACCGAGTGGATATTGAATATGAGGTAGAGGCTCTCCCATCAAGTAAGGTCGAGTTTCTAAAGGTAACCTCATGAGATTGAAGCTCCCCTGTTAAGTAAGGTTGGGGTTTCTAGAAACAATCTCCTTATCCCATAAATATGTGCCCTCATAGGTCTTTAGCTAGTGGATCCACTAAAAAGCTAATACATTTTAGTTCTACCTTAGGCAAGTAGGACACCTCTTTTCGGTGTGGGGCATGACACCGGATTCCATGTTAGCTCACATGGTCTATGTCGGTTAAGGCGTAATCCTACTATGATTAAATATGAACAAGAACATAATCTATAAACTATGACTACTCAAGAAGCTTTACTTTGTATGGGTAGGATTTTTGGGATCTTACTAATGCATTGCATAGGTAGACTTTGAGAGTGCTTATGGTATCTTTCCATTATGTTATGATGATCTAAATGTTGAACATACTTATGACTTATGCTCTTCTATTGTCTTCTAAATGAGGTTCTAACTTACAAATTGCATGCATTTAACTAAATTGACCCTTTTAGCATGTTTTCAAGGATTTTATGCATGCCTATCATACTTAGTGTATTTTTGTACTAACCCATATTTTTCTACACTTTCCACAAAGTATAGGTTATGGTGTTTGAGGTGATCTTCCTTCAATACAAGCTTGGATTGACTATTCTCCTGGCTTGTGGTGAGTCCTCATGGATCCAAGGACGAGAGATACCTTATAGTTCCTTTCTTTCATTGTACTAGACTTTCAGATTTTATTGTAAGGGCTATGACCTTATTTGATACTTTGATTGTAATAGATGGCTAATTGAGACCAGTCTAGACTTCCACTTTGCTTTTATGAAAACATCTTGAGTCTTGAAATGTGTTTTACTCTTTATTGTTCTTTACTTATGTAACGATATGCTAAGTGGCTTACATGGTTCCTTTTGGGGTTTCTGTGTGCCTTGTTAGATCTAGGGGGGTACCCTTGGTCGTTACAAACTTTGTAATCATTGCAAAAGGCTGAGAATGATTCTAGGATGATATCTCATAAGCCATGTCTAGTAGAGTCTTGTTCATGACTTTGAAGCACGCCACATTTATGAGTGAGAGGCTATAAGATGTTTAGGAAACTACACTTCTTTCATTACTCTTAAGTCGTGCCTTAGAGTTTAACTCTATAAAGTCCCTCTTCTAATCCTTCTCTTGTGTCTTCAATAAATGAATACACGAAGGGCTAACGCAAGAAGGGTGGAAGAGGAGAATTGAATGAAGGAGCTCCTCCTCAAGGTAATCAAGCTCCTCAAGTTAACAAAGCTCCGATTGATCCCGTGGGTGAAAATGTGACTCAAACGGGGTTTAGATCTACTATCCAAATGTTGACACAAGCCATGACTGCTCAAGCTCAAGACTTGACAACTCAAGCCCAAGCCATGACGGCCCAGGCCAATAGAGATGTTGGGCCCCATGTGAACCCTAAAATTAATACCGTGGATTTTAGATTGAGGGATTTTACAAGAATGAACCCTCCGGAGTTTTTTGGTTCCAAAGTGGAAGAGGATCCCCAAAGGTTTAACGATGAGGTTTGCAAAGTGCTTGATGCTATGGGGGTGTCTTTGGAGGAGAAGGTGTAACTAGCTGCCTATCAACTAAAAGATGTGGATCAAGTTTAATATGAACAATGGAAGGGTGAGAGACCCGTAGTAGTGGGCCTAATAGGGTGGGAATCATTTAAATCAGAGTTTCTTGATAGATTTTTTCCCCTAGAGTTTAGGGAATGAAAAATGCAAGATTTCATAAACCTTTATCAAGGGGGTATGAGTTTGAAAGAGTATGCTCTAAAGTTCACCCAACTATCCATGGCAGACTCGAGGGCTGGAATGAATAAATTTGTGATGGGAGTGTCTGACTTGGTAGTCAATGAATGTTTTTCGGCAATTCTTATCCCAAGTATGAATAACTCAAGTCTTATGGTTCATGCCGAACAAATTGAGGAGCAAAAACTCAAGCAAATTAATAGGGAGGTGAAAAGAGCTACAACCGGTGATGGGAACTTCTCCAGTGCAAAGTCCGATGGACAACGTCAACAAAGGTTCAAACAAAGGTTGTCCAACAAAGACTCCTCTAGTGCTCCAAAGGTCAACAAGGATAGAGTGTCTAACCCTAAACCCCAAGAAGGTTATGATAAGGGAACTACTACGACAAAGCCTACTTGTGCCAAATGTGGAAATAAATGTGATGGTAAATGCCTAGCTAGCATTGGTGTTTGTTATGGTTGCGGTAAGAGTGGTCATCAATTGAAAAATTGCCTAACACTTACGGCTGAGGGGAGAGAAGATAAGAAAACTCCTCCAAACGGTTCAAACTCCAATGCTCAAAAACAAAACCGCTTTTATGCTCTTCGATCTTGAGATGACCAAGAAAGCTCCCCAGATGTTGTGACCGGTATGTTAAAAGTATTTTATATTGATGTATATTTCTTGTTATACCCCGATTCTACTTTATCCTTTGTGAAACCTTTTGTGGCCATAAAGTTTGAAATACTCCCCGAACTGTTATTAGAGCCTTTTTTGGTTTCTACTATGGTTGGTGACTCGCTGGTGGCTAGAAAAGCTTTTAGAAGTTACCTTGGTGGATATGGTAGAGTTTGACATGTTAGAATTTGATGCGATTTTGGGAAAGGATTGGTTGCATGCATGTTATGCCTCTATCGATGGTAGGACTCGGGTTGTTAAATTCCAATTTCCAAATGAGCCTATTTTAGAGTGGAAGGGGGGAAATTCTACCCCTAGAGGTTAATTTGTTTCTTGTCTTAAAGCTAGAAAAATGATCTCCAAAGGGTGTATTTACCATCTTGTAAAGGTAATGGATGGTTAGTCTGAAACCCCATCACTAGAGTCGATTCCGGTAGTATATGAGTTCCTAGAAGTTTTTGTCGATGATTTGCCTGCTATTCCTTCCAAATAGGAGATAGATTTTTGTATTGATCTTTTACCGGATACACAACCTATCTACATTCCTCCTTATAGAATGGCTCCGACCGAGTTGAAAGAGTTGAAGGAGCAATTGAAGGATTTGCTAGATAAGGGTTTTATTATACCAAGTATCTCTCCATGGGGTGCTTCAGTGTTGTTTGTTATAACGAAGGATGGGTCTCTTAGAATGTGCATCCACTATCGCCAATTGAACAACGTGACCATAAAGAATGAGTATCCCCTTCTAAGAATAGATGACTTGTTTAATCAACTCCAAGAGGCTAGCTATTTTTCCAAAATTAACCTTCGTTTGGGGTATCATAAACTGAGGGTGAGGGGGGATGATATATCCAAGATGGCATTCTGAAGTAGGTATGGGCATTATGAATTCCTTGTGATGTCATTTGGCCTAACTAATGCCCCGACGACATTTATGGACCTAATAAATAGGGTGTTTAGACAATACCTTGATATGCTTGTGATCATGTTTATCGATGATATCTTGATCTATTCAAGGAGTGAGGGTGAACATATGGACCATTTGAGGATTGTATTGCTTGTCCTTAAAGACCACCAACTATTTGTGAATTTTAGTAAGTGTGAGTTTTGGTTAAGGTTCGTAGCCTTCCTTGGTCATATTGTGTCAAGCAAGGGTATTGAGGTATATCCTAAGAAGACAAATGCGGTTAAGAGTTGGCAAGACCTCTAACTCCTTCCAATATTAGAAGCTTTTTGGGTTTGGCTGATTACTATATGAGGTTTGTTGAGGGGTTTTCCACCATTGCTTCTCCATTGACAACTTTGACTCAAAAGAAATCTAAGTTTGAATGGTCGGAGTCTTGTGAGAAAAGCTTCCAAGAGTTGAAAGATAGACTTACTTTTGCTCCAGTGTTGACCTTACCGGAGGGAACATATGGTTTTGTTGTTTATTCTGACACCTCTAGAGTAGGGTTAGGATGTGTCCTCATGCAAAATGGTAAAGTGATTTCATGTGCTTCAATGCAACTTAAACTACAAGAGAAGAATTATCCGACCCATGACCTTGAAATAGTGGTGGTTGTGTTTTCTTTGAAAATATGGAGACATTACTTGTATGGGGTCCATGTGGATGTTTTCACCGATCACAAAAGCCTTCAATATGTGTTTAGTAAAAAAACTTTAATCTCCGATAAAGAAGGTGGTTAGAACATTCAAAGAATTATGACATAAGTGTCTTTTATCACCCCGACAAAGCTAATGTTCTGGCAAATGTTATTAGTAGATTGTCCATGGGTAGTGCGGCTCATGTATAGGTTGAAAAGAAAGAGTTGGTTAGTGACGTGCATAGGTTGGCTCGGCTAGGTGTCCAACTAGTGGGTTTGACCAAGGGTGGTTTCATGTTTCATAATGGCTCTAAATCGTCCTTTGTGGTGGATGTGAAGTCTAAACAACATCTTGATCCTATATTAGTTGAATTGAAAGAATCAATACTCAAAAAGTCCGTAGAGGCTTTCTCCCATGGGGGAGATGAGGTACTTAGGTACCAAGGTTGATTATGTGTTCCGGATGTTGATGGGTTGAGAGAGTAAACTTTAGACGAGGCTTATAGTTCTCGGTATTCTATTCATTCGGGAGATACCAAGATGTACCATGAGCTACGGGAAGACGATTGGTGGAACGGTATGAAGAAAGATATTGTAATATCTCACACCTAGAAACGACTATAAAGAGTTTAAAATATGAAATCATTGATTTTTGGAAAGAATAAGGAAATCTAGAAATTTTTTCTAAGTTAAGAAAGTGAGTTTTGACCATTTTCAAATGGCCATAAATCCTAGCTCAGGATGAGTTAGGAGTAGCTCTTGAGGTGGTTGGAAATCCCTTGGACAGAACTTTCCAACATCGCCAATTTAGTGCGATTTCGGCATCATATAAATGAGATATGCATTTCGGAAGTTTGGTTGTTGGATTGAGGAAAGTCCCAATTTGGATTTAGGGAAGGGCAAAGTAGTCTTTTCTCTAATTTATTTCCAAATTCGTTTTTAAGGATATATTGGGGTAAAAACTTATTTTAGTCAGATTAGAAAATTAAATTCACGATTAGGGCTTGGAGAAAAGAGAAAGGAAGAAAGAAAAGGAGAAAAAACCAAGATATCGCCAAGAATGTTAAGCGTTTGGAGTGGAATTCATCAGGGGTGATCCCTATTAAGGTATGTGAGATTTATTTCGTGTTGGGTTACTTCACCCACACACT
Source organism: Solanum commersonii (assembly GCA_029007595.1). Taxonomy (NCBI): domain Eukaryota; kingdom Viridiplantae; phylum Streptophyta; class Magnoliopsida; order Solanales; family Solanaceae; genus Solanum; species Solanum commersonii. Next base: position 84,927 of record JAJTWQ010000311.1, read on the forward strand.
AACTTTTTTCAATTTAGCAATTTGGAGTTGTTTACATGTTAAGAATGGAAGTTCTTGAAGAACAATTGTCAAAATTCTTGTTGGTTGAGTTGTTGATTCTTGAGGGTTGATTTGATTTAGGTTTTCAGGTCGTTTTTTGAGTTAGATTGGTTGTATATTAAGGGTACAATTGATATTAAGTGTTTGGGTAAGGAACCATAGTAGTTTATAGTTGAAAAACAGAGAAGAAAAATCGTCAAAAAACCTAGGGAAGGGGTTGGGGAGTTGCGCCAGCCAGCACGGCCCAAAAGGGGCTCTGAAGTTTACCCCTTGGGGCGACGTGCCAGCCAGCGTCGTACTCAAGCAATCCCTCTGAAGTTTGAGGGTTGTCTCCCTGCGCCTCTTAGAGCGCCAAGGACGCCAGTTCTCCCCATTCTTTCCCCACCTTCTCGTACTTGTTCCTAAGTGATGTACCTATGTTTTCCTAGTCAATTCCAACACTGTAAAGTACATCTAAACATCATGTAATCATCCATAAACATGATGTCATGAACCTTGAATCCATAATTCAACTCAAGGAAAGTTCAGTTCAAAGTCAAAGAAGTTAAGAGTCAAGTCTAAAAGTTAAGAAGCAAATCAAAACAAAGTTTCTTAAAGTTTTCAAGGGTCTCTAACAATGTTTTAACATTGTTTTAAGACTTAAGTTTTGAAGTAAAGCTATGGTTTGAAGTTCTTTTATTCAAAGAGTTATATGGGGTCTATGTATTCCCAAAGAAGTTTAAAAGAAATGTTTTCACATTAAAACAAGATTGGAAATTGAGATTTCCAAAGAGCCTTTCGGCTAGTTTTCAGAAAAGAGTAATCGCTTTCTAAATGAACCAAGAAGGGAAACATTGATGTGCAAGATAGCCTTTGAGCTATGTTTTTTTTATCACTAATCTCAAATCACAGAGGAAATATGTTTTTAAAACATAGAAGCCAGTACATTTTTGGGAGTAGTATTGAGCACCGAATTGAAGGAGCGTTCAAAGAACCCACAACCCCCTATAGAACCATGAAGCCATCATGGGTAGAAGAGGTTCATACTTTCTAGATGAATCCTTTTCAAATTAGACTAGTGGATCTATTAGGCAGTTCAGGTTCTATACCTTTGGCCGAGCATAGAATGCTCTGGCAGCGTGAGGTTGATCGATGTATCATCACTATAGCTCTTATGTGATGACTGTTGGTTAGAGAAACTCCCACAACAGTTATTGTATTTTTACATATATCAGTTCTTTTGTATTTCTACATACATCTCAGATTTATTATATCTTTGCATACAGATACAGTTTATAGCATGTTTTTTTAATTCCTTCTAGCCTATGTATTATTTATCATTCAAACTCGTATACTCGTACATTCAATGTACTGATACCAGTTGGCCTGCATCTTATTTTGATGCAGACGCAAGTAACCAAGATCAGCATCTAGCACCTCGTTGATCCAATTGAGCAGCTCTGAGTCAGTGTTAATCCTCCTTGCATTCCAGAGGACTCTTTTATTTGCTTTCAGTCTTTCATTTATTATGATGTTGTAGGGTTTGTCCCAACATCCCTCTCAGTATTTTAGAGGTTTCATAGATAATCAGATAGTTATTAGTGCATATGTCTTTCTTTATCCTTCAGATGTTGTTTAATGACTTAAGTGCCATTTTGGTCAGTTTATTATTCTTTAAGTTGTTATATGAGACTGTTTATTTGAGTTAAGTCTTCCACTGAGTTAAGTATGCCAGGCCAAGAGTTCGTTTGGGACCAGTAATGGCCTCCGAGTGCCAGCCACGTCCAGGGTGTAGGCTCAGGGCGTGACAAACTTTGTATCAGAGTATAAACTTTGTGTCTGTAGAGTTCTAGTTATCGGTGTGAAGTGCGCCACATCTATAATTAGGAGGCTGCAACATTTAGGAACTATCTCATTTCTTTCACACTCTTTTCGTGCATTAGAGTTTATCTCTACATAGTTTCCCTCTAATTCGTGCTTGCGTGTATCTTCATATAACCATGCCTGCACGAAGAGTGGTCAGAGGTCGTCCATCTAGGAGAAATGTTGAAGAGCAAGAGTTACCTAATGCACCTGAAGTGCAACCGCAATGAGAGGTCTGTAATGTTGAGTTTAGAGTGGCTATAAGGATGCTTCGCCAAGTTGTGACCAATCAGGTTGGGCAGCAGAGAGGAGCTCGACAAGAAGAGCTTGACACTTCAAGGATTCATGAGTTCTTGAGGATGAATCCCCCAAGTTTCACTGGTTCAAGCACTGTAGAGGACCCTTAGAATTTCATTCAGGAACTGAAAAAGGTGCTCGATGAGATGCGTGATGTTAATATTGTGAGAGTTGAGTTAGCTGCATATCAGATGAAGAATGTTGCTAGGACCTGGTTTGATCAGTGCAAAGGGGGTAGAGCTAAGAATGCACCACCTACGAGTAGGGCATGATTTGAGGAGGCCTTCTTAGGGTGATTCTTTCCCCGAGAACTGAAAGAGGATAAGGTATGTGAGTTTCTCACACTAAACCAGGATTCTTTGAGTGTGCATGAGTATGAGTTGAAGTTTACCCAACTATCTCACTATGCTCCTGAAATGGTTGCGGACATGAGGAGTAGGATGAGTTTTTTGTTGCTGGTTTGGGTCGCCTATCAAGCAAGGAGGGCCGAGTAGCAATGCTTATTGGGGACATGGACATCTCGAGGTTGATGGTCTATGTGCAACGGGTAGAGGAAGAGAAATTGAGGGATAAAGAGGAGTTCAAGAACAAGAGAGCTAAGATAGGGAATGAGTCTGAGCAGCAGAAGAGTAATGCAAATCGGTCGTCTTTCCGACAGAAACAGAAGGGACCTACTCCATCATCTTCTAGTACAGTTGCACCTAAGAACACGAGTGAGTACTATGGACAAAATTCCAGAGTTAAACCTACCTATTCACAGGGTATGTGGTGCAAGCGGGTAGTAAGCCTCCTTCCTGCGCTAAGTGTGGTAGGAACCATTCAGGTATTTGTCCTGAAGGCACCACTGGTTGTTTCAAGTGTGGTCAGTGGACATTTTATGCGAGAGTGTCCAAAGAACAGGCAGGTTAATGGGGCAATAGAGCCCAGTCTTATTCAGTTGCTCCACCAGACAGGGCTGCACCTAAAGGATCTACTTCTGGTATAGGCGGAGGAACAAACCGTCTTTATGCAATCACTAATCGTCAGAGCAAGAGAACTCCCTAGATGTTGTTACTGGTATGATCAAAGTGTTTACTTTTGATGTTTATGCTTTGCTAGAGCCAGGAGCAAGTTTATCTTTTGTAACCCTTATGTTGCAAATAAGCTTGATGTTCTTTCTGAGAAACTTTGTGAACTCTTTTGTGTTTCTACACTTGTTGGGAATCTATTCTAGCAGAGAGAGTCTATCGTGATTGTCCCATTTCTATCAATCACAAGAATACCATGGCTGATTTAATTGAGTTAGACATGGTAGATTTTGATGTCATTCTTGGTATGAACTGGCTTCATGCCTGTTATGCATCTATAAATTGTATAACTTGAGTTGTCAAGTTTCAGATTTCTAATGGACTAGTCTTAGAGTGTAAAAGCAGTTCAACAGTGCCTAAGGGCTGTTTCATTTCGTACCTTACGTCAAGGAAGTTAGTTTCTAAGGAATATGTTTATCACTTAGTCCTAGTTAATGACTCAAGTGCTGAGATACCTCATATTCAGTCAATCCCAGTAGTAAAAGAGTTTCCAAAAGTCGTTCCAGATGATCTTCCCAAAGTCCCTCCTGAGAGAGAGATAGACTTTGGTATAGATCTTATTCCATATACTCGTCATATCTCTATTTCTCCATACAGAATGGCACCAACTGAGTTGAAAGAGTTGAAAGAGCAGTTGAAAGATCTTTTAGATAAGGGGTTTATTCGACCAAGTGTCTCACCTTGGGGCACCTTGGTCTTGTTTGTGAGAAACAAAGATGGTTTCCTTAGGATGTGTATATCTTATCGTCAATTAAACAAGGTTACCATCAAGAATAAGTATCCTCTTCCAAGGATTGATGATCTTTTTGATTAGCTTTAGGGTGCTTCTTGTTTTTCTAAGATAGACCTCAGATCAGGTTACCATCAGTTGAAAGTAAGGCAATGTGACATTCCAAAGACAGCATTCAGGACCCGTTATGGTCATTATGAGTTTTTGGTCCTGTCGTTCGATTTGACTAATGCATCTACAGGGTTCATTGACCTTATGAATAGAGTCTTCAAAGCTTATTTCAATATGTTTGTTATCGTATTCATTGATGATATACTAATCTATTCAAGGAATGAAGAAGATCATGCTAGTCATCTCAGAATAGTTCTTCAGACTTTGAAAGATAAGGAGTTGTATGCCAAGTACTCTAAGTGTGAGTTTTTTCTTAAGTCTGTGGCATTCTTAGGCCATATTGTGTTTGGAGAGGGAATTAAAGTTGATACTTAGAAAATTGAGGCAGTGCAGAATTGGCCTAGACCTACATCTCTAACTGATATTTGGAGGTTCTTGGGTTTAGCTGGCTACTATAGAAGATTTTTAAAGGGTTTCTCATCCATTTCGTCTCTTTTGACGAAGTTGACCCAGAAAATAGTGAAGTTTCAATGGTCTGAAGCTTGTGAGAAAAGTTTTCAGGAATTGAAGAAGAGGTTAACTATAGCCCAGTGTTGACCTTACCAGAAGGTACTCACGGTTTTTTGGTGTATTGTGATGCATCTACAGTTGTCTTGGGTTGTGTCCTAATGCATAATGGCAAGGTGATAGCTTATGCCTCCAGACTGTTGAAGGTTCATGAGAGGAACTATCTAACCCATGACTTAGAGTTGACTGCGGTAGTCTTCGCTTTGAAGATTTGGCGTCATTACTTGTATGGTTTTCATGTTGATGTATTCACTAATCACAAAAGCTTACAATATGTGTTCACTCAGAAAGAACTCAATCTCAGACAAATGAGGTGGTTAGAGTTGCTCAAGGATTATGACATGAGTATTCTCTACCACCCAGCTAAGGCTAATGTTGTTGCTGATGATTTAAGTAGATTATCTATGGGTAGTACCACCCACGTTGAGGAAGAGGAAAGGGATTTAGCCAAAGATGTGCACAGACTTGCATGCTTGGGAGTCAGATTTATGGATTCCACAGAAGGAGGAATAGTGGTGACGAATTGGGCTAAATCATCACTAGTGTCAGAGGTGAAGGAAAAGCAGGACCAAGACCCCATTTTGATTAACTTGAAGGCAAATGTTCAAAAGCAGAGAGTATTAGCTTTCGAACAAGAAAGAGATGGTGTGTTAAAATAACAAAGTAGATTGTGCGTACCAATGGTGGATGAACTCCAAGAGAGGATCATGGAGGAAGCTCATAGCTCCAGATATTCCATCCATCCAGGTTCCACCAAAATATATCGTGATTTGAGAGAGTTGTATTGGTGGAATGGTATAAAGAAGGATATTGCAGAGTTTGTTGCCATATGTCCGAATTGCCAGCAAGTGAAAGTTGAACACCAAAGGTCTAGTGGTTTGGCGCAAAATATAGAACTTCCAGAATGGAAGTGGGAGATGATTATTATGGACTTCATCACAGGTTTTACTCAATGAAAGGAAATCAAACACTTAGTCCCCGGTATATTGGACCTTATCGCATAGTCAAGAGGATTGGTAATGTAGCTTATGAGTTGGAGCTACCTCAAGAGTTAGTAGCAGTTCATCCGGTGTTCCACATCTCCATGTTGAAGAAGTGTATAGGATATCCTTCATTGATTATACCAACTGAAAATGTTGGGATTAAGGGTAACTTATCTTATGAGGAGATTCTGGTTCAGATTTTAGATTGCCAAGTTCGCAAGTTGAGGACCAAAGAAGTAGCTTCAGTCAAAGTCCTTTGGAGGAACCAATTTGTTGAGAAAGCTACTTGGGAAACTGAAGAAGATATGAAGAAGAGATATCCACATCTCTTTGAATCTGGAGGGAATGCAGATCAAGGTACTAATTCTCTTCTTAGTACACTTTGAATTAAAAATGAGCATGTTGATTGTTGCATTTACTTGTTGGGTATTTGAGCTAGATGTTACCACCTTTAGCTTAGTGAAATAAAGCTCATTCGAGGATGAATGTTCCCAAGGTGGAGATATTATAACATCTTGCACCTAGAAACGACTATAAAGAGTTTAAAATATGATAACATTGATTTTTCGAAAAAATAAGGAAATCTAGAAATTTTGTCTAGGTTAAGAAAGTGAGTTTTGGCCATTTTCAAATGGCCATAAATCCTAGCTCAGGGTGAGTTAGGAGCAGGTCTTGAGATGGTTGGAAATTCCTTAGAGAGATCTTTCCAACGCCGCCAAGATTGCGCGATTTTGACATCATATGAGTGAGATATGCCTTTCTGAAGTCGGGTTGTTGGATTGAGGAAAGTCCCAATCCGGATTTAGGGAAAGGCAAAGTAGTCTTTTATCTAATTTATTTCTTAATTCGTTTTTAGGGATTTATTGGGGTAAAAACTTATTTTAGTCAAATTAGAAAATTAAATTCATGCTTAGGGATTGGAGAAAAGAGAAAGGAAGAATGAAAGGGAGAAAAGCCTAGATTTCGCCAAGAACGTCAAGCGTTTGGAGTAGATTTCATCGGAGGTCATCCCTATTAAGGTATATGAGATTTCTTTCATGTTGGGTTAGTTCACCCGCACACTAACTTGTTTCAATTTAGTGATTTGGAGTTGTTTACATGTTAAGAATGGAAGTTCTTGAAGAACAATTGTCAAAATTCTTGTTGGTTGAGTTGTTGATGCTTGGGGGTTGATTTGATTCAGGTTTTCGGGTTATTTTTCGAGTTAGATTGGTTGTATATTGAGGGTACAATTGATACTAAGTGTTTGGGGAAGGAACCATGGGAGTTTAGAGTTAGAAAACGGATAAGAAAAATCGTCAAAAAACCTGGGGAAGGGGTTGGGGCATCGCGCCAGCTAGCGCGGCCCAAAAGGGGCTTTGAAGCTCACCCCTCGGGGCGATGCGCCAACTAGCGCACCCTGACTTTTCAAAATGTCTAAAGTAACTCGTATCTTCGTGGAAAGACAAAGAGAGTGAGTAATAAATTAAAAATGATGTGGTATGTCATATTTTAAGTGTTCAAGGGTTGTATCTCAAGTTTTGAAGTTAAGTAAGTGCCGAAATAAAAGTTGGCGGAAGTTATCGTAAGTTCCTTTTTAAGATTTCTCTGAAATTTAGGTCAAATATCTTGGAGATTTTCTCCCAATATATATAGAGTTATTGGCCCCATGACCTATCGAGTCGAAGGTCTACGAGTCTAGTTTCCAACGCATTAAACTGTTTGTTCATACGACTTTAGAATAGAGAGCTATTTGCATTTTTGTGGGACTGCGCAAGCAGGCACGTGAGGTGGGGCCCTAGGTCGGTGGAACTTTACATATATCTTCTTCTTTGAACTTTTTCTTCATTTTTAGCTAAAAACCAGAGAAAAATAGAGAAACCCATTTCTAGGATCAACTAAGGTACATATTTTCTTGACTTAAGTCCTTGATGAAAGTTGTTCTACGAGTTGGGCTCATCATCGTGGTTTAATTTGTTTTATCGATTTTGTAGCGTATCACACTTTAGCATTGGGACAGCAAGAGTTTGGATATATTTGAAGGTTTTGAAGCGTATTACGACCTTAAGATTGGGGTAAGACCCTTCTTTCATCGACTCTAGCTTTTATAAGCAGCAAATAGCAATTTGCGACGGAAATACATATATTTTATCATATTGTCATGGTATATTTTATTTTTGTGTGTTGCTTATGGTCTTACCTTGTTGTAATATCGAGGGAGTATTGAGTAAAAGTCGTTAGGCCACGTGAATTTAGCGAAAAAGTTATGTTAAGGCTATTCCCTACTTACGGAATGTTTCCTTAAAGCTTAGAAACAATGTATTTGGGTTGTTATCCTTGATACACTTGTAGCCATGATTGTTGATTGTTAGTTGCTCGAGTTGATATAATCCTCCCTTATCGGGATTCTTATTCAGTTAGTAGTGTCCCTATGTTGGACACGACTTAGAGGCTATTTGTATCGTTTGCTTATAACTAAATTGCTCGCTTTTAGCGGTTGGATTGTTATTATTGTCGTTGGGGCTATTGTGGTTAGCTGCAGGAATGTGATATATGCCTAGAAGGGCTATGTTCAGCCTACAGGGTTATATGGAAGCCTAACAGGGCTATGAGTTGCTTACGGGGCTATATTGTGCCTAGAAGGGCTATATTGATGCCTAAGAAGGCTATGTGCTTCCTACACGGCAATGTTGTTGCCTAAGAGGGCTATGAGTTGTCTATAAGCTACGTTGATGCCAAAGAGAGCTATATGCTACCTACGGGGCTATATTAATGCCTAAGAGGGCTATGTGACTGCCTACGGGGCTAGGGGACTACTGATAGGGGTATATAGGCTGATTGGCACCTTCCGAGCCTATGGGGGCCTGAGTATGTGGTCTTCTGTGTTGTTTGTACCTGCCAAGCTTATGGGGGCTTGGTTAGGTTGTTGTATTATTATTTTTGATAAGTTTAGATTTAGGAGCAGGTCAGTACACTTATCTTATCCTTGATTTATTTATCAGATTATTCTAGTATATCAAGATAACTCATCATAGTATATTGCCTTTCATACTCTGTACATTATTTTGTACTGACGCCCCATTGCCTTGGGGGTGCTGCATTCATGCATGTAGGGCTTGACAGACGACTGAGTAGACCTACTCAGCAGTAGGATTGACTTTTATCCGGTTGGCTAGCCCCTTTCCTCCGAAGCTGCCAGAGTTGGGAGGGTTGTTACCTTTTGTTGTATATAACTTTATGGGTAGGATGGGGCCCTGTCCCACGAATCTTTTCTACTTTTAGAGGCTTGCAGACTAGTGTGTGGGGTGTATAGCTATGTTATGGCCATACTGGCCTATGTTGTTGGTTTGCTGAAGCTTGTGAGCTGTTTGATGTATTGTATTGATATATACCTGCTTTTAGTTTTGGTATAGATATCATGGTGGCCGCGACGGCCCAATCAGGACTTTTGTGCTAGTTGGCTATTTATTTATATAATCTCCTGGGAGTAGCTGTTTCTTTTATAGATCAGTTGACAGGGGCATTACTGGCCGATGGCTTAGTTTTAAGGCGAGATAGACTTGTTTGATTTCTTGATTGCGTGTGGCTGTCATGCGCTAGTAGCAAATGGTTCAGCAGGGTCGGCTTAGGCCTGAGTTTTGGCATTAGGAGCCAGTTGCTCCCCTCGAGTTTGGGGCGTGACAAACTTGGGTCCCACACCCAACCATAGTTTAAGAAAAAATCAACGAGGGCAATTAGAATCAGTCAAAAAAGCCTCGAGAAAGAAATGAAGGGTTAATCTAGACCAAAGTCATCATTTCAGAGCTAACTGCACTAACAAATTTCTCATCTGATATCATTTCCTTAGAAGGTTGACTAAAGTCAAACATAGGCCTTAACTTGAATGATTAAATGTGTAATTGCATAGAATCACACTGACAGCCTTGAGAGTCATTACAAATATGACAATAGCCTAAAATAACCCCTGCAGAGCAAATAAAATCATGAAAAATTGATTATAAGGTCATCTTCTTGAACTTTTGATCAAACCTAACCGTTCAAGGTTCTAAAGCTCCAAAATACTAACACTTGCACAAAACCAAACAAATGAAAGGTGATCGAACTCTCAATCCCAGCAATTCATAAATGACTTGGGGCTATAGAAATGCTCTAAGTAATGAACAAGAACCATAAATAGATAACTAACCTAGAGGTTATTACATCGGTCCACTTTGGGGACTTGTACTCATTTATAGTAGCTCTCAACATGTAACTACTAGATTAATGGTTTTGATATTTTGTTTTTATATATGTATTGGTTTCGATTCCTATATTCTCTTGTTTCCTTTAAATTATATGATGTGTTTCATTTCATTTATGTTATTTGATTAAATCTACCTTATATGCATGTTACTAAATGTTCGAGCTATGGCTTGACTTACCTATTAGTGGATTATAGTAGGTGCTATCATGACTCAAGCTTTAAGGTGATATCTTCACAAATCATTTGGATCTCCTGTACACTTTGAGACAAAAGGACTTTAATTCGAGGCAATATACATGGATTGAACTTCTGAAGAACTAGCACCTCTTTATCATATACAATCCATGAAAGGCAATTTTGGTAGCAGATGCATTGAGCTCGATGGTACCCATATTGGTAGTCTATCTTTCCTTTCAATGTTGGAGTGACCTTTGAAATTGGACATGCAGTCCTTATAAAATAGGTTGGTTCTTCTTCATGTCTCCGATCCTAAGAGGGTTCTAGCTTGCATTGAACCTCACTCCACTCTATTAGAGTAGATTCGTGATCCACAGTTTGATATTAAGAACATGGTTGTATTCCTAGTATCCTCTACTTATGACATTTCCAAGCTCTTAGTTTCTTCATAATTCGACACTGGAATAACTTATGAAAATTTTCAAATCTCGTGTCAATCAAGCCTTTTGAACTACACGTGGCTTGAATATCATGTAATCTAATATATGTACGATATCCAATACTGGAGTTCATCCATAATTCCTTGAATTCACACAACCTACGATTTCTAGAGATGAATTAAGTCATCAGACAAAATTGGATTCGTAAATTTTTTCTTTGCCCATGCTCTCGTACATCAACCCTAGCTAAAGAAAGGGACAGTTGTTGACAAACCCAATTTTCGCCCTTCATATATCTAATTTATTGGTCAAGCTTCTAAAATTCTTAACAAAGAGTGAAATAACCTTTTGGAAAGACAATGTTTCTAACTAGTTTTTATGATATTTTCAACTATCATTTGGAAAACATATCAAAATAAATATAATATTTATATATACATAATCTTTTCATTCATTAGAAAATGTGTTCGGTCAATTTAAAAATCATGTTATCTAAAAATAAATTTTTTAAATAGGTACATATCCTTAATTTTCAATTCGAGGCCATTTACAACTTATATTATCATAATTAATCTATTTTTGCAAATAATTAATTCAATTGTGCTGAAGTTATCAAACCTAATTGATTAATAAGATAATTGATTCGTCTTAATATGTCTCAAAACTGATTCATTTTAACTTCAATCAACATGAAAGAAATTATTCTTTAAACCTAAAATTTGACACATTTTACTCTTAAATTAAACCTTGCAAAAGCCTTTTATTTTTTTCCTAAATCTCAACCCAAAAAAAGCAAATCCAACCCAATTCCTATTAAGAAAAACAGACACCTTCTTCCCCCTATTTTATACCTCTCACTCAACACCTTAGCCCTAACCCTAGTAGAACCTAGCCACCTCCCCAATCACACCTAATAATCTCTCATTCCCATCTCAAATGGCTATTTCAGATTCAAACCTTCATTTTCATTTATAATTATATCGATTTTATTGAAATATTTCTTAGAGGCATTCGAAGTAGAAATTCACTGTAACATCTCGCAATTTGAAATAACTAGTAAGAAGCTAATAATTGGAAATAGTCATTTTTGGAAAGAATGAAAATCTAGAAATTTTGTTAAGTTAGAATAAGTTGAGTTTTGGCCAACTTCAACAGCCATAAATTCTAGCTCAGGATGAGTTAGAAGTGCTTCCATATATGGTAGGGAATCTCTTGGAATGATCATTCCAACACCGCTGAGTTTACGCGATTACGAGTTTGTATGAGTGAGCTATGCTCTTTGGAATTTGGGTTGTTGGAATAAGGAAAGTCCAATCCGGATTTTGAAAGGATAGTTTGGTCTTTTCCTTGCCCAAATATTTTATTTCATTTTTGGTAATTAAGTTAGGGTCTAATCAGAATTAGATCATCTTAAGCTTTTACCAAAATTCGCTAGGGCTTGGAGAAAAGAAAAAAGAAGAGGAGAAAGGAGAAGAGAAGCAAGATTCGTCAAGATTGTTGAGTTTAGCTTGTTGATTTCGTCGGGGGTGATCCCTACAAGATATGTGAGATCACATAGCATTGGGTTAGTTCACCCACGTGCCAATGCTGATTCAATTTCAGCAAAGTTATTAGATTTGAAAGTAAATCCTTGAGTTCTTGATGAAATTTGTTTGAATTCTTGTAGGTTGTGCTGTTGGAGTTTTCTTGAGATTGATTCATGTTGTTAGTTGTGTTTTTCTAGTAAAATCTGATGTATAATGAGGTACAAATGATTGTAAGTATTTGGGAAAAGAACCATAGAAGTTTAGAGGGTTTAGATATGAAAAAGGAGCAGGAAAAGTCGTCAAACACCTGGGGATAGGGGTGGGGAGTCCCGCCAGCCAGCGCACCCCAAAGAGGGCTCTGAACTTTCACCCTTGGAGTGCCACTACAGCCAGCAAGCTCCAAGGCAGTCTCTGAACTTTTCCCTCTGGCACCCCACACCTCTTAGGGCGCAAGGAACGCCAGTTTTTCCCATTTCTTTCATACCTTATAGTACTTGTTCCTTAGCAATGTACCTATGTTTTCTAGTTAATTCCAATACTCTAAGGTACATCTAAACATAATGAAATCATCCATAAACACGAGATCATGAACCTTAAATTCATAATCCAATTCAAGGAAAGTTAAGATCAAAGTCAAGAGAAGTAAGAGTCAAGTCAAGAGAAGTTCTTAGAGTTTTCTAAAAAAAAATTCCAAATGTTTTAACTTTGTTTTAAGACTTACAGTTCAAGTTGAGTAAACATTAAAGAATAAAGTTTGAAGTTCATTTCTTCAAAAGTATATGGGGACTATGTATTCCCAAAGGGTTTAAAATGTTTTCACATTTCAAAAATAAAGGAAACCTGGATATCCAAACAGCCTTCGGGCTAGTTTTCAGAAAAGAGTAATTGCTTTCCAATTGAAGCAAGAGACGAAAATTTGATTTCCAAGATAGCCTTGGATCCATGTTTTTGAGCACTAATCTCAATTCACATAAAGAAGTATGTTTTAAACATAAGAGCTAATATCATATTTTTGGGAGTAGTATTGAGCTCCGATATGGGAGAGAGTTCAGAAAACTCACATCCCCTATAAACCATGTAGCCATCATAGGTAGAAAAGGGTCATACTTTTTAGATAACTCCTTTAGTGTTTTTTAGCATAGACTAGTGGATCCACTTAGTAGTTCAGGTTCTATACCCTCAGCAAGGTATAGGACGGCCCTGGCAACGTGAGGCAAAATGTTGTATCATCACAGTAGCTCTGACGTGATGGCTGTCGGTTATAAAAACTCCCACAGAATTAATTATATTCTTAAATACACATTTTAGTTGTATTTTCATAGACATTCCAGAGTTATATGTATCTTTGCATACACACAAAGTTGACATCATGTTTTAAACAACTTTTCTTTATACTACACTTGTTCTAAACTACTTTATATTAAAATGAGTTCAGTTATGTTGAGTTGAGTTTAGCCAGGTAAGTTCTTCAGTTTCTCAAGCTTGTGTCTTCTTTTAGAATTCCCCTCGCATATTCGTACATTCAATGTACTGATGCTAGTTGGCCTGCATCTTATTATGATGCAGACAAAGGTACTTACGATCAGCATCTAGTGTATCGTTGATCCAGTTGAGCACTTCAGAGTCAGTTGGTGAGACTCCCTACATTTCGTGGGACTCCTTTTTATTGCTTTTAGTTCTTTTCAGTATTTCATTTGTTAGGATGATCGGGGTCCTATCCCGACATCCATCTCCATTGGTTTAGAGGCTTCATAGATAGTCAGATGTTAGTTCTTTAGTCTTTTCATTATCATCTCATATATTAAGACTTGAGCTTCCATTTTTGGTCAGGTTGAGTGTTTGACTTTTAAGCATTCTCAATATTTTATTATTCAGCTGAGTATAGTGCTATTAATCATTATAATTATGCATAGAGTCTTCTGCTGAGTAAGTAAGCCAGGCTAAGGGTTTGCTTGGGGCCAGCAATGGTTCTCGAGTGTCAGTCCCGCCTAGGACGTAGGCACGGGGCTTGACAAACATGGTATCAGAGCACAGAGATCAAGAGTCAGAGGGAGTCTATGAATTCGTTTCTACAGAGTCCTAGTTATTGGTGTGAAGCACGCCACATCTATAATTAGGAGGCTGCAACACTTAGGAAATTTTCTCGTTTCTTTCACACTCATTTCGTGCGTTAGAGTTTGATCTCTAAAAATTTTCCTTCTAATTCGTGCTTGCACATTTTTTTAGACAATCATGCCTCCACGAAGAGCTATTAGAGGTCGTCCCGCTAGACGTAATTTTAAGGAACAAGAGTTACCAAATGCACCTGAAGTGCAACCTCAAGGAGAAGTTACCAATACTGAGTTCTGTGAGGCTATTCAGATGTTGAGCAAAGTTGTGACCAACCAAGCTGGGCAACAAAGGGGAGCTAGAGAGGAAGTGGCTGATACTTCTAGGATCTGAGAGTTCTTGAGGATGAATCATCCAAGTTTCACGGGTTCAAGCACCACTGAGGATATAAAGAATTTTATTGAGGAACTGAAGAAGGTATTTGGGTCATGCATGTTGCCGATACTGAGCGAGTTGAACTAGCTGCATATCAACTGAAGAATGTTTCTAGGACTTGGTTTGATCAGTGGAAAGAGGGTAAAGATGAGTGTTTTATTTAAAAAATATATTTTAAGACTGGTTTAAGAGTCGCCACTTAATTTTTAAGAAAAATCAAGAAAACTATTGTTTTCAAAAGACTAAAATAGTAAATCTATTGAAAACTATAAAGGGGGTTCGAGGTTCCTATTTATATTCTAGGAAGGTTTTTAAGGCACCTAGAATATCCACTAATGTGGTTATCCGGCGATTTATTTAATTTGGCTAAAGTAGTTTTAACATAGCTTGATTTGCGAAATTGAACTATTTGGTAGTAAAAACTTATCTTTAAGGGGAAAAGAGGGAATATTTAGATATTATCCAAGTGAGAAACTTCTCAAAAATTTTCTTTTAAGTTTTTGAAAGATGATCGATTTAGTTAATTTGTTAAAACGAAATTAGCATCTTTCGAGGATTTGAACTTTTCGACCCTAAGATTAACAACAAATATTAACAAGCAAAGCAAACACAGTAAAGTAAAAGGGAAAGGAGGTTGGACCCAAATCTGGTTTCTGTCCGCCTGGACCAGTATTTGGGCCCATTTTCGTTTTGGGCCTTCGGCCCATTTAAGTCATTTGTACCTGTCCTATTCTAGCATAATAGGAATATTTTTTCTTTGGGCCTTAGGCCCAATTTTTACCTGTCCTAAATTCTAACAAAATAACAAACATAATGATTAAATAGGCTTAGGCCTAATAAAAACAAAATACAACTCAAAATAAATAGAGATGGGCTTTTGGCCTAATCATTTTCAAATCTCGATCTGCTCTGCTTTCTTTCGACTCCGAGACCTGTTCATCGATTCAATGGCCGGTTGACTCGATAAAGAAATTAGAGCCCTTACGGCTCTCTCGAAATGCAAAGGAAGGAGTGAGTTCTTGGCGAACTCGGACAAATTTTACATGCAAGCAAAGAGTATAAGGAGTTAGGAAAATATCATTCGGTAAACAAATAAGACATCCGCAAACTTATGTATTATGCATTATTTTATTATTTAAAGAAAGTCAAGAATCACTGCTAAACCATGGTTTATGCATTATTGTTTAAAGAAAAAGAAGCCACAATATTTGACTAAAAAAAAGAACCCATTTGACTAATCATGGGGACAACATGCTTCCTGCTAGAAATTATTGTCAGCTAAATAAGATAAATGAGATTGTGATAATTGACTAGCAAGATAACATGCTAAATAAAAATCTAGACGTACAAAACATCAAATTTTCGACGGTTGCTAAACTATTAAAATTAACCTTACACAAAAATAACATGCTATGCACGCAATAGTCAAGATCAAATAAACTCCTACCTCAAATAATCTAGAAAAAAGGATTTAAATTTTAACAAGACCAAAACATGAGGATAAGACAAGAAAAACCAAGCTCTGTACTAATTCAAACTTGCAAGCAGTGGACTATTTGAACCTCAATCATTCAACCAAAGAAGGGTGAGCATATTATCTCTAAGTAGTAAGAAAATAAACTCCAAAGTGATCAAGGAGAGGGAAAACAAAACAACACAAGCATCATTCTTGGAAATAACTTAAATTCAAATATTAAGCATGCTTCAAGGTTAAGACCATAACGATAGATGAGCAAAAATTGGTAAGATATTGTCTAAATTTTTTTTAAATTTCATTTTATATATATGTATATATATATATATATATATATATATATATAGAGAGAGAGAGAGAGAGAGAGAGAATGAGGGACAGAGAAGACCGATGTCGAGCGAATAATACCTTAACTGAAATAAACGACTCAATATTGGTGGACAACAAATAAAATGACGCGCAAATTTTCAAATCAAAAACACCTTAAAATGCAAAAGAGTGAGACATAAGTGTCGCACTTGAGAGTAGAAAACGAGAAGAAACAGAACATATTGCAAGTAAAAAAAATAAGAAAAAAAATAAAAAAAATAAAAAAAAGAAAGAAACTTACCCTTTAGAATAGGCTCGAATAAGACGTAATGGTAAAGAATTGAAATGGACAGCGACAAATTCGATTTGAGAGCTCAAAGCAGCAGCCGACACAACTAGTGACCCCAAAATGTCGAATATTAAGCAGTAAGACGCACTCCATGACATTCGAGAAATAAGTAAGCAGAAAAAATCGACAGAGCAAAATTTCAAATACGATAACAGAGAGATAATAATGCATATCTAAAGCTTTAACTCATATTGCAAACAACTTGATGAAAAGTTCAAGAACATATACATCACATAGCAACTAACAGCCAACACAAACTAAATGAAGAAGCTCCCATCGTCGGAACACTATTCTAAAATGGAAAGATGAGGAGGAAAGAACATTGCGGAGAGGGATTACCTCTTGAAGTGCAGAAAACAAGGGACAGCGATTAGGAGATTGACTTCCACCACGAAATTCGAGTGCTGACAGCGATTAGAAGGTCTGGGCAGAACGCTAAACCCAAAATTCTGAAAATTAGTTACCCCTATGCTTTTGAAGTATATTTATATTAGCTATATCTTGATGGCTATTTCTAAAACATCTCTCAATGAAAGAACACCCAGGAAAAATAAAATCTCCACCAAAGAAACGCTAAAATCTCTTAAAGATAATCTTTGTTCACTCCCAAAATCCAAGCCACACCAAAAAAGAATCCAAAAAAAATATTTCCTAATGAATGAGAAGAAGGGTTCTTATAGAGAAAATTAGGGTTGGTTTTTGGGGAGGAAAAGAGTGATAATCTGGGATGAACAAGGCCCAACCATTTCAAAAAAATTTCTTTCAAAATCCAGCCCATTTTCAGCACGAAAAATCCCATTTTTCCAACAAGAAATCGAGTGAGGTGGAGGGCTAGGATCGATCTATTGTACTCGCAGCTCGACGTGGCTTCAATCCTGCATGGAAAGGACAAAACACGGCTATCGCAGGTGTTTTTCGCTGCTGGAACAGTACCATCGTACTGGGTGAAGAGGACGACGCGTCCTCTGCTTTGGAGCCGTTGGAAATTCTGCTTTCCGTCTATTGCTATGAGCTGCTGTTAACGTGAGGGAGGAGAAAGGAATTGTTGGGTCTCCTTTGTAGAACTGATTTGGGCCGGGTGGGGAGAATCAGTGGTAGGCCGAAGGAATTGCCTTTGCCGGACATGTTGAGTTGAGGGAAATAAAGGTGATGGGGTCGGTTGAACCAATTAGTTGGGAATTAGAATGGAATGGGAATTAAGAAAAGATGAGATGGGCTGCTGGAATTGGGCCCAAATTTAGTTTATCACAAATGGATTTAAGGGATTCGGCTAATAACTAAATGAGATGAATTAATATAAATTAATTAATGAGCTTCTTAATTTTAACGAAATAAAATAACTAATTCAATTATAAACCAATTGATTTTTTAAAAAATTAAGCACAATCTAAACTAAACTAATTTTGATATAATATTTAAAAATAAAATCTTTTTAAGATGTTTTTTAAAATATTCACGAAACATACCGATTATATCTATAAACTATATGAAATATATCCACTTATTTATAAATTATAAGAATCGACTAAGATCACTTAAAATGACTTTGAAAAGTATTTGAATTTTATAAAATTAAGTATTCTAAGTTGTTTGGGAGTTAAGAAGCTCGTGAATTAATATATATTGTGGTGGTTCAAAATTGGGTGTCAACAATGAGGATGCACCATATGCGAGTTAGGCTTGTTATGAGGAGGCTTTCTTGGAGTATTTATTTCCCTAAGAACTAAAAGAGGCTACGGTACAAGAGTTCCTCACACTTAAGAAAGATTTTATGACTGTTCATGAGTATGGGTTAAAGTTCACCCAACTGTCCTATTATGCTCCGGAAATAGTTGTGGACATGAAGAGTAGAATGAGTTTGTTTGTTGTTGGGCTGGCTCATCTGTCGAGTAAGGAATGTAGGGCTGCAATGCTGATAGGTGACATGGATATCTCAAGGTTAATGGTATATGTGCAACAGGTTGAGAAAGAGAAGCTAAGGGATAGAGAAGAGTTTAAGAATAAGAGAGCTAAGACAGGAACCTAGTCTGGACAGCAGAAGAGTAATGCCAACCGATCATCCTTCCAACAAAAACAGAAGGAAACTGCTCCATCATCTGCTAGTGCACCTGCACCTAAGAACAAATGTGAGTACAATATCAAAGGTAAACCTACTTATTCATAGGGTAACATGGTGCAAGGGGGGTAGTAAGCCTCCTGCCTATGCTAAGTGTGGTAGGAACCACTCAGGTACATGTCGTTAGGGCTCCACTGGTTGTTTTAACTGTAGTCATAATGGTCATTTCATGCGAGAATGTTGAAAGAACAAGCAGGGTAATGATAATGTGGGCAATAGAGCCCTGTCTTCTTTAGTTGCTCCACTAGACAGAGCTGCACCTAGAGGGGCTATTTCTACTACTGGTGGAGGAACAAACCACTTGTAGGATATCAATAGTCACCAAGAGTAAGAGGATTCGCCAGATGTTGTCACTGGTATGATCCAAGTCTTTGACTTTATTGTTTATGCTTTGCTAAACGCAGGAGCTAGTTTTTATTTTCTAACTCCATATGTTGCTATGAATTTTGATGTTATTCCTTAGAAAACTTAGTGAACCATTCAGTGTTTCTACACCTGTTAGTGAGTCTATTCTAGCAGAATGAGTCTATTGTGATTGTCCCATTTTCGTCAATCACAAGAGTACCATGGTTGATTTAATTGAGATAGACATGGTAGATTTTAATGTCATTCTTGGTATGGACTGGCTTCATGCCTGTTATGCCTCAGTTGATTGTAGAACTCAAGTTGTCAAGTTCCAGTTTCCAAATGAGCCAGTCTTAGAGTGGAAACGTAGTTAGCAGTGCCTAAGGGTTGTTTAAATCTCTTACCTTAAGGCATATAAGTTAGTTTCTAAGGGGTGTGTCTATCACTTAGTCCTAGTTAATGGCTCGAGTGTTAAGATACCTCATATTCAGTCACTTTCAGTAGAAAAGAGTTTCCAGAAGTCTTTCCAGATGATCTACCCGGAGTCCCTCCTGAGAGAGAGAGACTTAGGTATAGATATTCTCCCAGATACTTGTCCTATATCTATTCCTCCATTTAGAATGGTACCAGCAGAGTTGAAAGAGCTTAAAGAGCACTTAAAGGATCTCTTAGATAAGGGCTTTATTCAACCAAGTGTCTCACCTTGGGTCGCTCCGATCTTATTTGTAAGAAAGAAAGATGGTTCCCTTAGGATGTGTATAGATTACCGCCAATTGAACAAGGTAACCATCAAGAATAATTATCCTCTTCTGATAATTGATAATCTTTTCGATTAGCTTCAGGGTACTTCTTGTTTTCCAAAAATAGACCTCATATCTGGCTACCATCAGTTGAAAGTAAGGGAATGTGATATTCCCAAGACAGCATTTAGGACCCATTATGGTCATTATGAGTTTTTGGTCATGTTGTTCGATTTAACTAATGCATCTACAGTGTTCATGGACCTTATGAATAGATTTTTCAAACCTTATTTAGGTATGTTTGTTATCGTCTTCATTGATGACATAGTAATCTATTCAAGGAATGAAGAAGATCATGCTTGTCATCTCAAAATATTTCTTCAGACTTTGAAAGATAAGGAGTTATATGCTAATTTCTCTAACTTTGAGTTTTGGCTTGAGTCTGTGGCATTCTTAGGCCACATAGTTTCCAGTGATGGATTTAGAGTTGATACCCAAAAGATTGAGGCAGTGCAAAATTGGCCTAGACCCATACCTCCAACTGATATTAGGAGTTTCTTGGGTTCGGCTGGCAATTATAAAAGGTTTGTAGAGGGGTTCTCATCCATTTTGTATACTTTAACCAAGTTGACTCAGAAAACAGTGAAGTTTCAATGGTCTGAAGATTGTGCGAAAAGCTTTCTGGAATTGAAAAAGATGTTGACTACTGCCCCACCAGAAGGTACGCAAGGCTTTGTCGCCTATTGTGATGTGTCTAGAGTTGGATTGGGTTGCGTGTTAATGCACAATGGCAAAGTCATAGCTTATGTCTCTAGACAGTTGAAAGTTCATGAGAAGAATTACCCAACCCATGACTTAGAGTTGGCTGTCGTAGTATTTGTTTTGAAGATATGGCGTCATTATTTGTATGGTGTTCATGTTGATGTATTCACTAATCAAAAGAGTCTTCACTATGTGTTCACTTAGAAAAAGCTTAATCTCAGACAAAGGAGCTAGTTAGAATTACTCAAGGATTATGACATGAGTATTCTTTACTACCCAGGAAAGGCTAATGTTGTTGCTGATGCTTAAAGCAGGTTGTCTATGGGTAGTACTGCCCATGTTGAGGAAGAAAAGAGAGATTTAGTGAAAGATGTGCATAGACTTGCATGCTTAAGAGTCCGACTAATGGATTCCACAGAAGGAGGAGCAGTGACGATGAATGGGGCAGAATCTTCATTAGTGTCAGAAGTGAAAGAAAAGCAAGACCAAGATCCAATTTTGCTTGAATTAAAGGTAAATGTTCATAAGAAAAAAGTATTAGCTTCTGAACAAGTGGGAGATGGAGTATTGAGATATCAAGGTAGGTTGTGTGTACTAATGGTGGATGGACTCCAAGAGAGGATCATGGAGGATGCTCATAGTATGAAGAAGGGCATTGTAGAATTTGTTGCTAAGTACCCAAATTGCAGACATCATGATTCTATTTGGGTGATTGTCGATAGAATGACAAAATCAGCCCACTTTTTGCCGGTAAAGAGTACCTATTCAATAGAAAACTATGTTATATTGTATCTTCAGATGTGGTAAGACTTCATGGGGTTTGGTCTCCATTATTTCAGATAGAGGTGCATAATTTACTGCACAGTTTTGGAAATATTTTCAGAAAGGCTTGGGTTCAAAGGTGAACTTAAGTACTTCCTTTCATCCTCAAACAGATGGGCAAGCAGAGCGCACTATTCATACTTTAGAGGATATGTTGATGGCATGTGTGATTGATTTCAAAGGTAATTTGGGATGATCACTAGTTGAGTTTGCTTACAACAATAGTTACCACTCAAGCATCCAAATGGCTCCTTATGAAGCTCTTTATAGAAGAAGATGCAGATCTCTTATTGGAGGATGAATGTTCCCAAGGGGAAGATATTGTAACATCTCACAATTTGAAATAACTAGAAAGAAGCTAATAATTGGAAATAGTCATTTTTGGAAAGAATGAAAATCTAGAAATTTTGTTAAGTTAGAATAAGTTGAGTTTTGGCCAACTTCAAATGGCCATAACTTCTAGATGAGGATGATTTAGATGTACTTCTAGATATGGTAGGAAATCTCTTGGAATTATCTTTCCAACGCCGCTGAGTTTGCGCGATTCTGAGTTTGTATGAGTGAGCTATTCCCTTTGGAAGTTGGGCTGTTAGAATAAGGAAAGTCCAATCCGGATTTTGAAAGGGTAGTTTGGTATTTTCCTTGCCCAATTATTTTATTTCGTTTTTGGTAATTAAGTTAGGGTCTAATCAGAATTAGATTAGTTTATGCTTTTACCAAAATATGCTAGGGCTTGGAGAAAAGAGAAAAGAAGAGGAGAAAAGAGAACAGAAGCAAGATTCGTCAAGATCATCAAGTTTAGCCTGTGGATTTCATCGGGGGTGATCCGTACACGGTATGTGAGATCACATAGCGTTGGTTTAGTTCACCCACATGCCAATCATGATTCAATTTCAGTAAATTTATTAGATTTAAAAGTAAATCCTTGAGTTCTTGATAAAATTCGTTTGAATTCTTGTAGGTTGTGTTGTTGGAGTTTTCTTCAGATTGATTCTTGTTGTTAGTTCTATTTTTCGAGTAGAATCTGATGTATATTGAGAGTAAAAATGATTATAAGTTGTTGGGGAAAGAACCATTGAAGTTTAGAGGGTTTAGAGATGATAAAAGAGCAAGATAAGTCATCAAATACCAGGGAAAGGGGTGGGGTATCGCGCCAGCCAGGGCTCCCCAAAGAGGGCTCTAAACCTTCACCCTTGGGGCACCGCACCAGCCAGCTAGTCCATAGGGAAGTCTCTGAACTTTTCCCTCTGGTACGCCGCACCAAGGGCGCTAGTCTTCCCCATTTCTTTCCCACATTTTAGTACTTGTTCCTTAGCAATATACCTATGTTTTCTAGTGGATTCCAACACTCTAAGGTACATCTAAACATCAAGAAATAATCCATAAACAAGATCATGAACCTTGAATCCATAATCCAATTCAAGGAAAGTTACAATCAAAGTCAAGAGAAGTAACAGTCAAGTTAAGAGAATTTCTTAGAGTTTTCCAAAAGTCATTTCCAAATGTTTTAACTTTGTTTTAAGACTTAAAGTTCAAGTTGAGTAAAGATTAAATAGTAACGTTTGAAGTTCATTTATTCAAAATATATGGGGACTATGTATTCCCAAAGGGTTTAAAATGTTTTCACATTTAAACAAGAAAGGAAACCTCGATTTCCAAAGAGCCTTCGGGCTAGTTTTCAGAAAAGACTAATTTCTTTCTAAATGAAGCAAGATAGGAAACTTTGATTTCCAATATAGCCTTTGAGCTAAGTTTTTTAGCACTAATCTCAAATCACATAAACAAGTATGTTTTAAACATAATAGCTAATATCATATTTTTGGGAGTAATATTGAGCACCGATATGGGGGAGAGGTCAGACAACTAACAGCCCCCATAAACCTGTAGCCATCATGGTAGAAAAGGGTCATACTTTTTAGATGACTCCTTTAGTGCTTTTTAGCATAGACTAGTGAATCCACTTATTAGTTTAGGTTCTATACCCTCAGCAAGGTATAGGACGGACCTGGCAGCCTGAGGTAAAATGTTGTATCATCACAATAGCTCTTACCTGATGATTGTCGGTTAGAGAAACTCCCACAGAAGTAATTGTATTCTTAAATACACAGTTTATTTGTATTTTTACATACATCTCATAGTTATATGTATCTTTGCATACACACAGAGTTGACATCATGTTTTAAACATCTTTTCTTTAAATTGCACTTGTTTTAAACTGCTTTATATTGAAATGAGATTCGTTATGTTAAGTTGAGTTTAGCCAGGTAAGTTCTTCAGTTCCTTCCAAGCTTATGTCTTGTTTTAGAATTCCCCTCGCATACTCGTACATTCAATGTACTGATACCAGTTGGCCTGCATCTTATTATGATGCATACACAGGTAACTAGGATCGGCATCCAGTGCATCGTTGATCCAGTTGAGCAGTTCAGAGTCAGTTGGTAAGCCTCTTTGCATTCTGGTGGACTCTTTTTTATTGCTTTCAGTTCTTTTCAGTATTTCATTTGTTAGGATGATCGGGGGTCCTATCTCGACATCCACCTCAGTTGTTTTATAGTCTTCATAGACAGTCATATGTTAGTTCTTTAGTCTTTTCATTATCATCTCATATGTTAAGACTTGAGTTGCCATTTTTGGCCAAGTTGAGTGTTTGACCTTTAAGCATTCTAAGTACTTTATTATTCAAGTGAGTACAGTGCTACTGATCATCATAAATATGCATAGAGTCTTCCGCTGAGTAAGTAAGCCAGGCCAAGGTTTCACTTGGGGCCAACAATGGTTCTCGAGTGCCAGTCCCGCCCAGGGCGTAGGCTCGGGGCGTGACATCCACCCCATGAATCACTGAAAAATTCTCACATTTTTACCCTGATTAATCTGGAAGAGACGAATTTTGGATCCAAAAATTAGGACTACTTTTATTACCGAAAGAAAGGTGGAAAATCAAATACCTAACTGTGATTTTTTTAACTCATTACAAAATTAACTTTATTTTCTCTTGATTTCTTGCTGAAATTCCATAGGCTAAAGTTAACTAAGTCATTCCTCAACTCATCTCAACTCCGTCAGTACTCAACAAAAGGTAATTTTAATCCCTATTATATTCAATTTTTAATTAATGCTCATGTGTTTATATTCTAACAAATAATAGCTTATAGGATGATTGTTTATCGTATGATCATTTATCATATTTTTTTTTGAATTCTTTTTAACTAAAGGAATATGTTTGTTACAAAAGTTGAATTATACTCTCAGATATCTCTAATAATGTTCTTCGCCTTAATTGTGGAGTTGTTTTCCCAAATGAAAGATGATTTGTAGTAATTATCCATTACTCATCGATTTATTATTGGTCATCCATAAATCATCTTGAAGTATCTCTTTAGTCATCATAGCTAAAAGTTGATATTTGTTGATGTGGCCTCTTGATATATCATGTAATCCTTTTGAATATCAATGACATGTGTTTTATAATTTCCCACCTAGTTAAATAACTTGATATGAACATATATAGTAAAATATAAGAGTTAAGCAAACTTTAAAATAATCTCTAACAGACTCGGGGAATCAAAATAAATATATGAATGAGAAAAAACTAATAATCAAGAATTGAAAATCCAATTAAATCTCTCTATTTTCCTCGACAATAAAAAGTAAAAGTTAAGTTTTATATATATATATATATATATATTGACAGAGTGAGAGAGAGAGAGAGAGAGAGGGAGGGAGAGAGAGAGAGAACAAGAAACAATAATGTTTACAATAAGAATTTATACCAAAAAGAAGAATAGCTATTCTTCAATCAATTTCAAAAGGCAAAATACATAAAAAAAAAAAAAAAACTCCCCTAAACTTGGCAGGAACACTTACTTTAGCACTTTAACTTTACGGGTAATTATTTGCCCCCTTAATCTCATTTGAAATGAATTTAATATCACCTTAAGATTATAATATCAGTCTCACAGTGGGAGGTGCATCTCACACACGCCATGTCATCGACACATCAACGGCACAACACTGCCACGCCAATGCCACATTGAAACTTATTTGAATTTTTATTTTTTAGTTCTTATTTTATTTCTTTTTATTTGTTAACAATTTTAGAAAGAAAAAAATAGGAAAAAATGAGGATTAATCTTACATTAAAAAAAAATTCAAGTTCATCACCATTAATATAAACACGCCAATGCCAAACGCGCTTGTATTTTTTTCACTTGCCATATCAGCGATTTGGGTGCATTTAAATTTACTTGATACGAGATTAAGGGGGTAGAGAATTACATGTAAAGTTAAAGTACTAAAGTTTCTGCCAAGTTCAGGGAGGTTTTTATGTATTTTCTCATTTCAAAATGTAGATGCCAATGATCTCCACCTTTTAAGATACACAATTTTAATTTTTCACCCACTATAGATTCCACTGATCTCCACCTTTTAAGATACGTGATTTTAATATGTCACCTACTCTTCTTCTTCATATCCTAAAAGACAATCAAATTTTATTTGTGAGCTATGAAAATTATTTCACCATCATGAAAACTACCACAAAAGTAACCTAGGAAATACATCGAAAAACTAGAAAAAAATTCCTCATAAAATATGGTCTTTTGCTTCACCCATTCTTTGGGTTCAAACCTCTGAAAAACCTCAAATTCATCTCTTCCACATACCATATTGAATGATCAATGACTACTAATTTTCCTTTCACTTCTATCCAGTTATAAATGTTTTTTTCCGAAACACCTATTAAGTCGTTTCACAATGAGATAAATTATTTAAAATATCGTCATCATTACAAAAAATGAACTATGAATCTTTTATCATAAGTATCTACAAAATCGATATCTCTTTCGATGCAAAGTCCTTCATCTGGTAGTAGATATAACGAACCGGGTGCTTTTTTAATCTCTATGGCTGATTAACTTGAGCTAAGAGCTAAACACTAATGTCTCCTCAGTGAATTCATCTTTAGCAGAATACTACTAATCAATCTTTTATAATTATTTTCATATGGTTAAAAGTCAAATTAATAGTAATAATGGGATAATAATTATAGTAATAATTGATAATAAATCAATTGAATTTAGGGAAGGATGATATCTTATTATTCTTGTAGTGGGCGCTAATAAATATCAGGGGGTGTTTGTTTGTACTCCATAAGTAAAACAAACCTTTAACATAATGAAATCTAGGATATTTAATGCAATTTACTCCTCAATAAGAACAATAACATTTTATATTCCACATTGTGATCTATGGAGTTAGAAACTTCTTCATCCATCTCTAGTAGATATTCATCATTGCCTCTCTCTAATACATCTCGAAAGGACAAATTCCTTACATGTTTAGGAGATGAAAGTTTTCTTATATCATAGAACAGAAGGTGGAATATAAAAAATGATGTTCTAGAACAGAAGGTGGAATATAAAAAATGATGTTCTTTGTATTTAGCAGTAAGATGACATTAAATATCCAAATTTCGTATGTTAATGGTTTGTTTTTCTTATGATTTACAAAGGAAAACCCTATGTTATTTATAATCTTAGTTCATGAATGGTAAAATATGATTCTTCCCTAAATTCGATTGATGATTAATGTAATTGCTATTACTATTTATTTTGCTTTGAACCAAATGAAAAGAAGTTAACAATTATTAATAGTATTCTGCAAGATATATATTTACCAACAAGATAGTGAGTTTTAGCACTTGGCTCAAGGGAATCATGGAGAGAGATTAAAAGTGTAGTTTGATACTTATTTTTGATACAGGCTATAGTAGATTGCATCGAAGGAGAAATATATTTTATATGTACGCACGTTAGAAGATTCATAATGCCATACAATATTATGATGGAGAATTTTAGAATGATCTCACTGTGGAATGATGTAAATATGTTCTATTAAGAAACTTTTAAAACTTTATTGAAGTGAAAGAAAATTAGTAGTCAATGATCATTCATGATATGATAGCCAAGAGATAAAAATCAACGTCTTGTGAGTGAGTCCATCTTTAATGGAATACTACCCATCAAATTTTTATATTTATTTTCATCCGGTTCAAAGTAAAATATATAGTAATACAGGATAAATTCATCATTAATGAAATTTATGGAAGGGTGATATTTTACTATTCTTGTAGTGGGATAATAAATACTTGGGGTGTTCGTTTGTACTTCATAAACAAAATAAATATTTAACATAATAGAATCTATGATTTTTAATGGCATCTTACTCTTCAATATGAAGAGAAACAACTTTTTTATGTTTCATCTTTTGATATATGGTGTTACAATGTCACGACCAAATTTCTCAGGTCATGATTACACCTACTATATAGCACAAATAGGTAAGCCTAACTCTTAGTGCAGAACCATAAGCAACATGCTATCACACGGAAGATAATAAATAAGAAGCAATAAGCTAATCACAATGAGAAGAAAGAGAGATCGACTTAAATATTGCAAGAAACCATCTTCAAGACCCGATATCAATCAGTAATCGAGCATCTAATCAAAATAAGAGTACAAGACTTTTACAAATACAATATAAGTACTAATTATCTCTTAATACAGCATAATGACTAACCAATCTTATCTTATCTTACAAGAGGATCCTAAGTCCGCTTATGTGGCACTCTCTAAGGTCATCATTAATTACCAATTACTTTTCATTACAATATTGCCATTTTCAATTCTAGGAAAAGAAAAATAGTACCATCTGGGAAATAAATAGACAAACACACTTCCTTTTCCCTTCCAAAGAGTGTGAAAGGCCACATTCTTTTAGACTCTGAATTACTGTTTTGCAAAGATCTTTTTCCATACATGTAAATATTTTTTTCGCATTTACGTGTCATTCTATACTCATTGAATGCAATAAATATATGCTTCAAAACTATTCAAAGCCCATAATAGTGGTTAGAAGCAAAATGTGATGTTCTAATTATTACTTCTTCTCCTTGATTCTTACTAACTTGAAACTACTTCACTGAGAAAATCTTCTTAAAATTTGAAATCATATATTGTGGTGAAGCCATTGATGATTAGGGACTAGAAGACCATGGATCTCGAAATTGGTACATTGAAACAATCATATTTTCCTTTAGTTGCAGTTGCTCATGAAGCACGCCGAGCAACATCTAAGGAAATCACTTGCCAACTGAAATAGGTTAGGGTTGTAATAGGGATCCAGTTTTGATTAATTGGGTAGTGAAAAGACCATAATACCCTTCTAAAATCCAGTTTTGACTTTTCTTATCTAGACAACCCAACTTCAAATGGGCATATCGTCCTCATACGAACCCGAAATTTATCAAGCTCGGTGGCGTAATAAATATAATTCAAAGATATTTCCTACGGTATTTTGTAGTACACTTAACTCATCTTGCGCTAGGATTTATGGTCGTTTGAAGTTGACCTAAAACTCATACTTAGTTTAACTTTGTCAAACTTTCCAAATTTGATTATTTCAAAACTGTTTCTTTCTAATTCGAAGTCTTTCTAGTAGCAGGGTGTTACATCAATCCCAAAAAGAATGACATATTTATTTTATTTATGAGATGTTTAATTGCACTTCCAACTTATACATCCCAATTATTTGGTAAAAACACCACAAATAAATCCCGATTTCTACTTCAGAAGTTACTTGATATTAATTTTATCTTTGTTCAGAAAATGCTTCCGGAGAGTATATAAGTACCTGTAATTAGATCACTTACACTATCTTTAATCTATTCCTTGTGTGAATTCCAATGAAATGTCTCTCATCTAATTAGCTCATGAATTACTATTATGGATCTATTCTTCCTTGCTCATTTAATTAAACATGGGTGTCATGGGATTTATAGGCTCAAATCACTATTTTACTTATAGTCTATGTTGTTGGTACTGTATTTCTTGCAACGTTGTTGTCTAAAGTCATCTGATTGTGTTGTAAAATTGAATCACTGATTTTCTAACCCTCGCATTGAACTGACCTTACCTGATTCTTAATAATTACTCTATCAAGTCTTCGTTCTCCCCTTTAACAGTACCACACAAAGCTAATTTTACTCACCCGTGCTTTAATCTTCAACTATTCATTTTAAATTAGTAAAGTTATTTTGGTAAAACACTTCACTTGTTATAATCTCATTGAATAATTATTCCCTCATGTTTTAGTTATTTTGGTAAAACACTTCACTTATGGACTCACTCATGAAGCTTCTGATGATCCTTTATACTTTAGGTATTGTATTTTTTTTTTTTTTTGTGTATTTAAGGTTTGTAATGATGGGAAAATTGAAATTTATATCGTAAAAGTTAATTTATTATAAGCACGTGCCAACAAAATGGGATTTAGAGAGTGTAGTGTGTACACATACCCTATCCTTACCTAGAGTGGTATTTCTAACTACTTTATAACATCAGCCTAAACTATCATCAAAAGGTTTTTACCCTGATACTATGTTTAATTGCAATTCATAGGGACAAGGTTAAGATGGGCGAGATGGAAAGGGTCATGGACATGGTAGTGTTAGAGCACAAAATAACAATTCTGTTATGACGTCATCATTTAGGTCGTATCCACAAACATCTGAAGAGACAAGTTAATGAACTAATCATCATCAAGGATAGTCTATGAACTCATGATCATCAAGAATTGTTGTAAGAAATTCTTATTCCATTCCAAAGATTGAAAATAGTGGTGCAGGTTAGCTCCTTATGGAAATGAAATCAAAAGTTTTTATGTAAATTAGACTATAAAATAAAAGGATTGTGGACGTTGAATAGCTTGCGGCCTTGATAAAGTTTCGAGCTTGTAATTTTCTATGTGAAAGAGTATCTTCATTATAATTTTCAGATAAGGAACACTACAATCATTGACTTGATGTGAGAGCACTTGATTATTATTCATTAGAGCATATCTAGGTTCCTCTTACTGCGCACAGAGAGATGAAAATAGTGGTGCAGGTTAGTTTCTTATTGAAATCAGATAGGATTAATGATTGCATGTATGTTAGTTAACATAGATGAATTTGGATGTACGTTTTTCGCAGGTCTACTATGAAGAACTTGAATCAATTTATTACTTGTGAATGTAAATCTTATCCTATTTCATTCTGTTTTTATAGAGGCTGAACGTCATCTTTGCAACTTTAGTTGTACTAATGCCACAATTACATTTTCACCCACCTTTATCTGGTTATTCTTCTTCTGCAACAATGTACCACATTTTTGTTGATTAATGACGTTATATGTAACCCTTTTTAGTTTCTATTTACAATTCTTCCTCTTTTTTAAAAATGAAATAAAAGATGAGCCCATGGACCCTTTATTACAATTCTTCCATGTAATTCTTGATATGAATTTATAAATATAGTTCTCGAATGTGTGTTGCACATGTATTCAATGCTAATTAGTATAATTTAAAAACATATATATATAAAAAGAAATTATGCGATTGAGAAGATGCACGTATTTCAAATGATGACCAAGCAAAATAAATGTAATATGAAACAAAATCTCCAGATTGTAAGCTCAAGCAATGAACAAGAATAAGCAAAAGTGAACAAAACAAATGTCTACATAGCTTAAACAAAACTAGTTATATATATACTCAATTTAAAGAAAAGTATATTGAAGAAACTAATATAAAAAAATATACCTTTGTCGCACAGGGTGTTGAGAATACACCAAATATTTAGCATTTTAAAAAAGAAAGAATATAATAATTTTGCAAGGAACTCACGTCTAAACCTATTGATTTTATAAAGGATAGAAGGATATGAAAAGTTATTTTAATGGATGAAAGCTAAAGAGTAATAGCAAGTAGTATTAATTAAAAAAAGGGATTACAAAATCGACCCACTAAGCTTCAAGAAAAAACAAGTATAAACAATCAGTAAAAAAGAGATTACAACATATGTAACTAAACACGAGATATAGCATGCTATGCCAGTCAATAGGATTGAAGAAGTAGGATATAAAGGGTAAAGGAACTGAGTCAAGGACTGTCACGCCCTAAGGATAGACCCTAGACATAACACAGGACCTAGGGTCACAAGTAATCCAAGCTAACCCTGAATCTGACATATCACAAGCATACAAAAATAACTCTAACCAAGCAGAAACACAACTGAATAATGAATCTATTCTAAAGGAATTCAACTGAGAATATGTGAATGAAATAACTGAGTTCAAAGTAGAATAACCCAAATCAACTAATTTTGACTCTATGTCTGAAAGTCTCTAATACTGATGAGCTGCTGGGACAAGTATGCAGCTAACTCTAAGATGTTGAAACTAACAATGAATTAAAAAGAGTAAAGAAACGTCCTCGGATGATGAGGATTCACCCTTAACTATCGTTGATGTGTAGCCGGTATGAGCTAATCACATGGCTGAATGTAAGAACCTGAGCCTGCATCACAATAGAATGCAACATAGAGTATGCGTCAGTACTTAGGATGTATTGAGCATGATGGATATTCAAAGCTAATTGACTATATAAACATGCTAAAAATGTTGGTTAAGTATGTAAACTGAACTGAACTAACGTATATAGGTCCAAGATACAATAATGCATAAAAACTAGCATGCAAGAGTAAACTGGAAGCATGCTGAAAAACTAAGAAGAAATACAACTACATGCCTGAAGTACTTTACTAAAGCTAGTACCATGGGAGAGTATATTAACTGAAGTAAACCATATGAGCTAAACGTGTAGTCCGATGTAACGCCCCATCGAGAGGACCCAATATACCTTAACCAAGGTATAAATGAATGGTTGTGGCGTGATCACTAAAATTGATGCCCAACAAAAGGGACTTATAAACCTATGATGACACGTAGATCTGGGACTTGAGGGTATGTTGAACCCTAGTCCAACTCGGTGATAAATAGTACTCCCAAACTCGATACTTGTAGCTCACTTAAAATTGTGGTCTTGAATTTTTGAGAGAGAACTAAGATGGTCTAAAAATAATTTCGGAGAAAAGTTGTGGACAGTAAATGACAAAAATTTGTTTAAAACTAAATGCTAACTCCCTGAGCTAAATTCAATAGAAGAGTTAATTCATGTGAAAATACTACAATTGCAGGCTAAGTTCTTTTCCTTTCAAATAGCTGATTTTCTAACCCTCACATTGAATTGCCCTTTCCTTGTTTCTAACAACTGCTCTATCAAGTCTTCGTTTTCCTCATTAATAGTAATACGCAAAGCTAATCTCACCCACTCGTGCTTTAATCTTCAACTATTCATTTTAAATAAGTAAAGTTATTTTGGTGAAAAACTTCACTTATTTTTTTATTAACGCATTGAATAATTATTCCCTCGTGTTTTAGTAATTTATCGCTTTGCAGTAGAGCTCTGGGAGTGCATAATAAGAGCTTATGGACATCACTCTTGAGGCTTTTGATTATTCATTTATACTTTAAATAGGTATTGTATTGCTCTGATTTTTATTTTTTTGTGTGTATATTTGAGGTTTGTAATGAAGGAAAAATTGAAAGTTCTTTCTTAAAAGTTGATTTATTATAAGCACATGCCAACAAAATGGAATCTAGAGAGTGTAGTGTGTACACATACCCTATCCTACCTATAGTAATATTTCTAACTACTTTATAACATCAACCTAAACTGTCATCGAATGTAATTGCCTATGATACTATGTTTAATTGCAATTCATGGGAACGAGGTAAAAATGGGCGAGATGGAAAGAGTCGTGGAAATGGAAGTGTGGGAGAACAAAATAAATATTCTGTTGTAAAAAATTCTTTCTCCATTGCAAAGATTGAAAATAGTGGTGCAGATTAGTTCCTTATTAAAATGAAATCAAATTTTTTTATGTAAATTACACAATATAAAATGGAAGAATTGTGGACGCTGCTAATAAGTTGTTGTGTGCATTATGTTTCCATACATTTCACTGTGTCTTTTATAACTCTCTCCCTTAAGGAAACATTGTTTTTTCGTCATCAATAATGATAAAATGTAATTCTCTTTATTATATACACCTAGCTTTGAGGTAAATCATATTCTTGAGTACCAAGTTTTGAATAGGAGAGGAGTAAATACTAGGGTTAGTCCTTATATGTGGTAGAACAATTATTGTGTTGGAGAAACACACATGTCATACATTTGGAATGAATAATAGATTGGTGGTAGAAAATGAAAGGGCTGGTATAAAAATTTATTGACTCCAATTGTTATGCTCATTTACCAAACAATCTA
This sequence comes from Solanum commersonii, assembly GCA_029007595.1. Taxonomy (NCBI): domain Eukaryota; kingdom Viridiplantae; phylum Streptophyta; class Magnoliopsida; order Solanales; family Solanaceae; genus Solanum; species Solanum commersonii. Next base: position 118,533 of record JAJTWQ010000311.1, read on the forward strand.
TAAAACTTTTTTCTACGCTAATTAATATAATTTTATAAAAATAATAAATAAAAAGAAATGATGTTATAGGGCAGATGTGAGAATTTGAAAAGATGACCAAGCAAAATAAACATAATATGACACAAAAAATGAAGATTATAAGCTCAAGATATGAACAATAAAGAGCAAAAGTGAGCGAAACAAATGTCTACACAACTTAAACAAAACTTGTTATATATATATATATATCACACACACTTAATTTATAGAAAAGCTAATGGAAGAAACTAATATGAAAAATAAACCTTTGTTGCACAAAGTCCTGAGAATACACCATATATTGAGTATTTTAAAGTAGAAAGCATATAATAATTTGGCAACGAACCCAAGTCTAAACCTATTGATTTTAAAGAAAAGTTCTTTTAACGGATGAAAGCTTAAAAGTAATAGAAAATAGTATTAATTAAAAGAGGGGACAAATTTATGGAAGCTATAAAGAAGCATAAATTGAAAAAAAAATGGAAAACGCATCTTAAATTAATGTGATCACACATTATCAACATAGATTATAATTATGAAAAAAATTATTGGAAGCGGAAGAGGTAGTAATGTATGTATAGATTTTTGGAGTTATTAATTTAAGTGAAAATGTAAATTATGTTTTTCTGCAGATATAACTGTTGATAAAGTATGCAATGAAGTAGCGGGATTTCTAGCTGGACCATAAAAGGGTTCTATCGGGGAAATAATGTGATTAATATGATAATAATGTTGTTGTTGTTGTTATTATTATTATTATTATTATTATTATTATTATTATTATTATTATTATAATTATAATAATAATAATTATTATTAAATTAATGTGATCACACATTATCAACATAGATTATGAATATGAAAAAAGTTATTGGAAGAGGAAGAGCTAGTAATGTATGTATAGCTTTTGGGAATTATTATTTTAAGTGAAAATGTAAATTATTATTCTTATTAATTATTATTATTATTATTATTATTATTATTATTATTATTTTATTATCATTATCATTATCATTATCATTATCATTAGCATTATCATTATCATTAGCATTATCATCATTATTATCATTATCATTATTATTATTATTATTATTATTAATTATTATTATTATCATTGTTATTATTATTATCATTATTAATTTTATTACTTTTATTATTATTATTATTATTATTATCATCATCATTATCATCATCATCATCATCATCATCATCATCATCATCATCATCATTATTGTTATTATTATTATTATTATTATTATTATTATTATTGCTATTATTTTTATTTTTATTACTATAATTACTATTATTTCTGTTATTACTATTATTACTATTATTACTATTATTTCTGTTATTACTATTATTACTATTATTACTATTATTAATATTATTACTATTATTACTATTATTAATATTATTACTATTATTAATATTATTACCATTATTATTATTATTATTATTATTATTATAATATAGGCTATAGATGAAGTATACTATAAATAAATAAGTATTTAATTAGATATTAATTCATTGAAGTCAAAATGCATTACATATTATTTAATTTAAAATATATAATTTAATATTTAAATAATTAGATATTTTATACAATTTAAATTTATAATAGGGGTGAAATCGTAATACAACTTTTAAATTTGAGGCTTCCTATTTTAATGTAATATGACATAGTATATGTAATCTAAAATCTGTATTTGCATTATAAAATAACTCTGTTCGAATAAATTAATTTGATTTTGATGATTAAGAGATTCAACATATTTTAAAAAGCTGATCAATGTAAATTTTTGTTGACTATGTATTACGTGATCTGAAAATATATCCTTCTTATGCCATTAGACATCGAAAACCAATTAAATCGGATGAAAGTTCTTGAGATATATGACAACAAAAAACGTTTAATTATGTTGAAATTATCTTGAATCTTATAATTTGATCAAAAGGAAAATAGTAGTTACCTTCAATATTTGAATATTAGGAAATGATTAGTTCTAAGTTTAATGAGTGATTATTACTGCGCGAAGCGTAGACAAATTACCTAGAATAGATGTAAACAAGTAACTCTGAACCCGAGGAGATTACCCGGGTCTCTTAATCCCAAAAGCTGCTCTGCATGAGATCCAAGTCAACAACGAGAACTCATACAATGATTTTCATGGTGCAGAAGTGTAGTTGTCACGACCCGAGCTTACACCCTGGACGTGGCCGGCACTCGCGAACTATTGTTGGTCCCTAAGCAAACCCTCATCCTGGCTGACTACAAGCGGAAGACTAACTCAAGCATACAAAGCTTAAAAATTGAATAAAAATTTATGAAACTCAATTACAAATCTTTAACTCAAATGAAAAACTCTAAATAAAAATAAATTATTCAACTCGCCATAAAATAGGCAACGTAAGTCTTTAAAACATTTAACAAAATAAATGAATAGACTTTGAAACTTTATTGTCTATCTATGAAGCCTCTAAATGACAAAGATGGAAGTCGGGATAAGACCCACGACATCCTAACAACTGATATAACTGAAAGAAAAAGTGGAACCCTCCGGAAGCAAAGAGGCTCACCATAGCTAACTCGAACTCCATGTGGTATCAAAGAAGCTCTTGTTCATGACCCTGAATACATGTATCTGCATCATGAAACGATGCAAGCCAAATGGCTCAGTACGTTGAATGTATGAGTATGTAAGGGAAAATCTAAAGCATAAACATAGCCTTGAACTAGAAGAAAGGAAACATACTTACCTCATCTTAAACTTACACAACTCAAGGAATATTCAATGATACTCAAAACTACTCAAACTTACTCAACTCAAACGTACTCAAGGATAAGATACTCAACTCAGTAATAAGGTTCCCAACTCAGTGAAACTCAACAATAAGGTACTCGACACAATGAAGAACATATCAACTCAAGATACTCAACTCGAGGATACTCAACTCAAGATACTCAACTCGAAATACTCAACTCATGATACTCAACTCAATATAAAGAAACAATACACATGCAATATATGAAAAGTTTTTTAGATAGTAGAAAGCAATGTAGTGTATTGAAGAATATAATAACAACTCAATTTGTATATAATAAAATATAGTATAACTCCATTGGAGTTTCTCTAACCGACAACTTTCACTATGAGCTATGTGATGATAAAACATCTCACCCACGCTGCCAGAATTGTCCTGTACTTTGCAGGTATATAAAACGCCTCAACAAAGTTAATCCACTAGTCTATGCTAAAAAGCACTAAGGAATCATCTAAAAAGTATGACCCTTTCTACCCATGTTGGCTACATGATTTATGGAGACTTGAGTTATCTGAACTCGTCCCCATATCGGTGCTCAATACTACTCCCAAAATATACTAAGCTCATATGTTTTAAAACATAACTCTTTCTGGGGTTGAGATTATCGAGTCGATTTTAGAGTTGTGTTTGATTAGATTCTTGTGTCCATGTATGGGGTATCTAAATCTAAAGAGGAATTGAGAAATAAAGTCGAATTTAGGCAAATTGGGGTTAGAAAATGAAGAAGGAAAAAGTCAAGCAAACCTAGGTACCAGGTCTACATTGCGGACTTGTTCATCAGGATGGGAGTTTTTTTCTCCGTGTCGCGGAGAGGTCATGGACCCTTCTTCCTCAAAATTTATTTTGCAACCAAATATTTAAATGCATCTCCGCATCGCGGACTTGCTTCTAGGCAGTGATTTGTCGATCGTATCTCATGTTTAACTATCTAAAAATACTCTTAAACATCATGAGATCTTTCCTATAACAAATCACAACCTTGAATTCATAAATCAAATTCAAGGTAGAGTTGAGAGTTAAGTTTTAGAGTTCTTTTGAACATTTTTGAGAAAGTCCCGTTTAGTCTTTTTGAGGAGTTTTCTACAATTTGTAATAACTTGTTTCAAGACTCAAGGAAGTGAGTATGAGAGTGAGGAGAATGTATTAATGAGTCTACTTGATAATCACGAGATCCTTCATACCATGAACCATAACTCTTGAATTCATAATTCACATTCAAGAGAGAGTTCAGAGTAGAGTTCAAGGAAGTCTTTGAGTTCAATTGTGAATTCTTTGAGATCAACTATCGATTTGAGTTAAGTTTTGAGGAAGTAAGTATGTGAATGAAAAGAGTCGTATACATGAGTTACATATTATTATGTAGAACCTCGAGTCGAGTTGTTTCATGCCCATAATTCTGCATGAACTTCAAAAGTTGAGTATTTTTTAGAGGAGTAGTATCTTCAAGTTCTAAGTGTTGAGTATTGATCCATTTTGAGATTATATTCCTAATCATAGGACTATTACATGTTACCCATGAAGTCCTTGAGTTGAGTAGTTCATGCCCATAATTCCGCATGAAACCTATAAGTCGAGTAGTCTGGAGATGAGAAGTATCTTTGAGTCATTGAGTTGAGTAGTTAATGCCCATAATTCCGTATGAACTCTCTGAGTCGAGCATTCTTGATACGAGTATTACCACTGAAGTTCTTAAGTTCCAAGTATTGAGTTCTATATATATGGTTATTTAAAACCTTGAATTGAGTCGTTCATGTCCATAATTCGGCATGAACTTTATTTTGAGAAGTCTTTTACAAATTTTTCTAAACTTGTTTGAAAGACTTGAGCACTTGAGTTGAGAGAGAGTAGAGTCGAGTCATTTTCTTTAAAATAATATATGGAACTAAGTATTCCCAACAGTAAATGTTTTCACATTTAAAAGAAGATGAAACTGAAATTTCCAAAAGAGTTTTTAGCAGTTTGAGTAATTTATCACGACCTGAGCCTACACCCTGGATGTGACCGGCACTCAATTTCCTCAAGAATTCATCAATCTCATCTTAACTCAAGAACGAAAGCCAATTTCAAGGACATAATTCAAGAAAATCAAACCTTCATCTTTCTAGAATGAATTTAACACTGGAATTAACATGATTGGCATGTACGTGAACAAACCAAACACTATGGAAGCTTACATACCTCTTGGGGATCAAACCCATGGCAAAAATCTGCAACAAAACTCAAGAACATCGACGAACGCCTTGATCCTCTCCTCTTTCCTCCTCTTCTTTTCTGTTCTCTCAAAACCCTAACTTATTTTTATGAAGCGTAAACTGAATCCAATCAGTTTTGTCCCCAACTTAATTACCAAAAATGAATTTAATTAATTGGGTAGTGAAAAGACCATAATACCCTTCTAAAATCCTGTTTTGACTTTCCTTATCTAGATATTCCAACTTTGAATGGACATATATCCCTCATTCAAACTTGAAACTGAGCAAACTCTGTGGCATTAGAAAGATAATTTGAAGATAATTCCTACGGTATCTGGTAGAAAACCTAACTCATCCTGAGGTAGGAGTTATGGTTGTTTGAAGTTGACCCAAAACTCCTTAGCTTAACTTTGTCACTTTCCAAATTTGATTATTTCCAAAAATGGTTTCTTTCTAATTCTAAGTCTTTCTAGTTCTATCAAAAAGCGAGGTGTTACAATATCTCCCCCTTGGGATCATTCATCCTCGAATGACGGCAGGAATGGGTATGACACGGGGTTACTCTTATCATCTCTTCCATACTAACTAGAATTGTCCGCATTACTATTCGAAACCAACTTAGGGCTACCATTTAACTATTTATCATAGAAAACCTCATCTTTTTCTTCCTCCTCATTGGTAACCTTAGACGGAATAAACACACCATCACTATCACGATGAGATCATTAGCATTCTCTATTTAACATCACTCCACTACTAAAAGGACCTCTAAAAAGATATCCCCCAAACTCTTTGGAACTCATTACTATCTTACTCTCAAACACTTGCCTTTATTTCTCATCTTGTCATCTCCCCCTTAGGTCTAAAGCTGACACTTAAAAGCTATGGACCTATTCCATCAGCTCTAAACTAGTTTACATCTTCGTTTACTCTAACACTCGGGAGAAGGTGATTTCATGACTACCAAACTCTCAATAGGCAGGTACTAAGACCTCTTTCTAAGGGGTTTCTCTTAACCTCTTTTGGTTACGTACCCTCTCAGTACAGTACACCTTGATGGGTCCACGATTTTGACTCTTTTAAGGCTTTATTTAGATAGATTTAGTGTCCTCAAATGCATATTTTTTTCTCAATAACTAATGAAAATCCTTGAGTTTTAGGTATTTGGAGTTAGAGTCTAAGCATGGACACTTTTGGGCAGAAAGGAACAAGGTAGCTGAAAAAAACAAAGAAAAGACGGCCTGAGGATCGCCTAAACTATTAGGGAAGTCGCCGAATGGATATGGTCTCACCTAATGTTCCAGTATGCCAAGCTCTGAGGGAGAAAATAGAATTGGCGAGATAAAAGAGTGGTCGGCGAGTCGCCGAATGATTCCACGATGCCATACTCCATTTTCCAACGTTACTGAACTTGAATTTGTTGAGGGCCAATGGAGAAAGGCGATGAACTAGACCACAGGGCGGATCACCGAGTGGATCAGCGATCCTGACTAACTGTGCTGAGTGGTCCTTTGCAACACACTTTTTGACAACTATAAATACTTGTTAAATTTTTTATCTTAGCATCAAATTTTGTATGCAATTAGTATCAAATTTTAGAATATCAAATATTATTTTCAGTTTTTAGAACTTAGAGTTTTGGAGACTTTGTTCCTTAGCTTTAAAGATTTGAAGACTTCCATTTCTAAGCAATTGGAAGTGGGTATTGAAAATTCATCATCTTAAATGTGTCTAAAGACAATATCTATCGTACCCATTTGATGGAAACACTTTTTAGTATCAATTTCTATCTCTTTACTATGTCTAGTTAAAACCCCAATTCTTGGGGTGTGATTATGTGAATATGAGTTGAATTTACTGTTAGGTATTGCTGATAAATAGTTAATTTGCTGTTTAAGGGTGATTTTGTTCAATAGTTGTGTTTGAATTTAATGGGGTTGTAGTTGCAAATACAATTTTATCTTCGTGTTTTTGACTTGATCGAGAGAGAGGTTTTAAAACCAAAACTATTGAATCGATAGTCTGTAATTATTGGGTTGTCGTGGGTTCAACTTAAGAGAGTGAATCCTAAACCCTCTCCCACACATTCAGCTCGAGAAAGTGAATTGAGTATGGTGAAGGATGTGCTTCATTGCCACTTATTGGTGTTCGAGAGAAACTGATTTTATTTGGGGTAAATTGTTCACGAGAAAATGTAACCCCACTAAAGTCTATATTAGTTACCAATTTACAGCGATTTATTGTCAATAGCATTTACTCGGTTGTTTAATTTGGCCCATATTCCTATCACATCCCAAGAATCCCGTTTCCATATTCATGTTTCTATATTATTTGCTACTTCTAGTTGATAATTGACTACAAAACCCCCTTCGATAATTGACACTTGTGTCACCCTTTAATTTGATATGTTTTTCTTCATATAAGTCGTTAACTATAATTGACTTGAGCGAAGTTCTTGCTTTTCTCTTAATTCTCAATTACAAACCGCTCCCTAAGTACTCGACCCCAACTCACTAGTTGAATTATATTACTATTGAACAACCGTGGATGCTTATTATTGGATGAAGCGCCCGGATAGGTCAAATAAAAATGGCGCCGCTACCGGGGAGTGGTGTTAATTGAGAATTTTTAGTTAACTTTAATTTTGCTCTTGTTAGTTATAGTTCTACTTACTTTATTTTCAGTGTTGTTTTGCTTGTTTGTGTTGAAAACATGAATTATGAGCGTAAACGGCAACAATGGCAGCCAATTAAGCCATCAAGATGACATCAGAAACTTTAACAATGTCAACGAGCCTCATGCTAAGGACCCCCATCTCATGGGAGGTATTGGTGCCATTTACTTGCCTCCAGCCAAAGGGAATGCGGTGTTCCACATCATGAGTACTATGTTGCAACTCATGCAACTAAAAGGGCATTTTAGTGGTTTGGCTCATGAGGATCCCCAAGAGCACATTAGAAAATTCGTGGATGTATACAGACCATTCTCCTTTAAGAATATCTCCCAAGAATCGGTCTGATTGAAGTTGTTCACGTTCTTTTTTATGGGAGAAGCGTGCAAGTGGCTGGCTGAATTGCCATGTGAATCAATCACTTAGTGGGAGGAGTTGGTCACCGCATTTCAATTGCGATTTTTCCCTCCCTCAAAGATGATGACTCTTCAGGACAACATTCAGATCTTTTAGCATCTAGATGGCGAGCCAATTCATGAAACTTGGCTGTGATTCAAGAAGTTGGTGCATCAATGCCCAACACATGGCTTGCCTGATAACATGTTGCTACAGTATTTTTACCAGAGTCTTGATTCGGTAAATAAGGGTGTTGCGGACCACCTTTTATCGGGAGGCTTGATGTAGCAACCTTTTGTGATAGCGGCTCAGCTCTTAGATGACATGACTACCATAAACAGGGCATGGTATACCTGTGAAGACCAGGTGTCCTATCTCACGTTCAAGTTGACTATGGAACAGATGGAAAAGGACAAAGAGATCAACCAGAACATGACCAAGATCATGACACAACTTGATATTTGGTCTAAAAATCTCATTGGAGTTAGTGCTTAAAGTGTCAATGTCGTGGGTATCGGGTGTGCTAATCCAAATGGGTCCAAGTTTGAGGCCTTGTATAATGAAGAGGTAAATTTCCTAGCCAACCAAGGTGGTGGTTATCGTTCAAACTACCTGAGGTAGGTTGGTAACCAAGGTTGGGCTAGGGATGAAGGTTGGAAAGATCGAGATCATGTATGGAGGGACCATAATCCGAATTGGAAGGATTGGGAGAAGGATAGGTATGTACCTCCCCACGAGCGCCAAAAACCAAACTATTTGGAAGGTGGTAAGTCTGAGGATATGCTCTCTCGCATCCTCAACAAGGTTGAAGGTTCAGACAAGATTTTAAAAGAAATGAAAGAAGATGGGTCTACCCTTAACCAGACTATCACCTCCCATTCAGTGTCGATCAAGCAGTTGGAGATCTAAATGGGTCATATATCGTCTCATATCAATCAGAAATAGCAGGGGGGTTTGCCTATTGATACTATGGCTAACGCCAAGAATGAGATTTGAAGGTGGACTTGTGTCGTGCTGCGAAATTAACTAAGGTGCTGCTTGGGAGGCACCTTAGTTTTGGTGAATAATGGCGTGTTGAACGTGCAGGACAAAGGGTGGAAAGTTTTGAAAAATGCAGAGTGGTGAGCTAAAGGTCCAGTCGGTGTATCGCCGAAGAGGTCGAAGACCGTGACCCAGACCGTTGTTAGACTCAATAAAATTGCACATTGGAGTATGTAAAATTTGGCGAGCCCATGAAATTATTGGCGAGTCACCGACCGGGTCGGTAATCGCAATCTATATCACCGTTTGGACCCCCAAATCAACTTAGGGCCTTGTAAAACTCAGCGAGTTAAGTAACCATTTGGCGTTTCATTGAGTAGGTTGGCGAGCATGAGTAAAGTCATCGAATGGGAAAGAACTGAACGGTTTTTATAAGGCCTAAGGTTTAAATTTACAAATTCTTCACTTTCCCTCTTTTTAAATCTTGACAAACTCATATTTGCACCTTAGTTTATATATTGTCGCATTTTGAGAAGTATTTTAGCTGTTGATTGGTACTCAGAGTTGGATTACATTGCTGCCTAGCATTTCAATCTTATCTTAATCGACATAAAAGGTTGGTTTTCCAGACCCCGAGGTCATTTTTATTGAAATTGTACTCATTTGCAACATTATTATCTTGATTGTCGTGTGCTGGACCTTTTTGATAGGATTAGTATGTTTGAATGCCAATTTTAAGTTGATAATCTTGCTTGTATTATTTTGATTGTTGAAATCCCGTATTATTGTGCGTTGAAATGATTTAAAATTTACGAGGTTGTGCTTGCATGTTGTCTAGTTTAGTTGGGTGAAGTCTGAGTAGCTCGTGTTTGTGCCAAACGATGTAATTTGCCTAATGATAGAGAGGGTGACATCGTTCTTAAGGGCAAATGTTGCCAATTGGCCAAATTTGGCAAAATCGAGAGAATTCTAAGTATCCTAGGGCAATGGGTGCTATGGGTCTCGTTTGAATTTGAGTTATGCATGTTTTGATTTTGTTTCCGTGGGTTGCGAGGTTGAATTCATGAAATTGGGTTCAAAGTACGCACGTTGGGTCGTTTAGCAAACTGGGTCAAGCTCACCGAACCACTTGGCGGTTCACCTAATGTCCCCATCTCGCGTTAATTTCATTATTTATTTGATATTGGTTCTGTAATTTTCGGTGAGAAGCTTGAGGTCGCTGAGGGCACTTGGCGACTCACTAAAAGTTTTCTTGATCGCCCTTTTGTCTGCACACCTAAACCCTCTTTGCACTATAACTCTCGGCGAGCTAATTCTTGCTCACCAAAAGCTATTGAAGATTCACCGAAAGACCCTTCCCACCGCCAAATTTCCATAGCTTTAAGGCCTATCATTTAGACAAGGCCGATTTAGCTCACCAAAATAATTGGGCGACTCGTCGACTGGTTCGGTGAGTCTTTCTGATTTTCTGTGCTTTTGTTTGAAGATTTTTTTAACTTCTGCTCGATGCTTTACAGATATGGTTAGACCAGAAGTTGCTGGGAGAGTCATGCCACCCCGAGAGATAAGAGCACAGAATTTCAAAATAAATGAAGGGAGATCAAAGCCTCGCAAGAAGGGAAGACAAGAACCTCCACCTGGATATAAAGACAAGGGAAAGAGGTCAAATTCTGATAGGGAGACTACTCCCCGAGGCCCCTCTATTCCTTCATGGGCACGGGGATTCTATGCAGCTGTGCAGAACTTCTGAGCGGATACACCTGTGGAAACTCCTGGTGGTTCTAGTACTACTGCTCCTTCTAAGGTAACTCCGGGCACTAATGCCCAAGTCCAGACTGATGCACCGAGCACTGATGCCTAGACAGATAAAGTAACTGCATAGATAGGATCCCCTTTTTACCTCCCTCTCTATCTTACTATCATGTTGAATTTTGAATAATTTTGTTTGCATTTGAGGACAAATGCTTTTATTTGTGGTGGGGTGAGGCCCACCTTTTGTGTGACATTCGTAATTCCTGTTTTGTTTATATATTTGAGCTTTGAGCTAAATTTGTTTTATACACTGTTTTTTTGTGGATGTGTGAGCTTATGGCTCCTTGTTTTTAACTATAAATAATTTTTGACCCTTCCAAAAAAAAATTGCCACCACTTGTTTGTTTTGAATGTGGTTGTTTTCGTGCAAATTTGAGTACCGATTTTGATCAATACCGATGACTTGAATAGTGCTCATAATCGAATAAAAATGAAAGTGCGACCACGACGAGGCCAATTGAAGTCGCATAGACAGTGTGTGAACTCGTTGCATCTCGTTGTGACTAGCCAAGTATCGAACTGAGTCTCTTGTGATGAACGTTGCACACTAGCGAAAGTGTGAAGTCTTGTTTGACATTGGAGTCAATGCCTTGTGTGCTTATCGTGAACCATGTGTGATGACACCTAGAATTTGCCCTGTTGGTCCGGTTGACTAAGTGATTCAATTTTTTAAGGTAATCTTAGGCAACTTTAAAGAGTGTGAACCAATTTGACATTATACCTCTTCTGTGGCTTACCTTGTAAGTGTGTGAACCTCTTCTAAGCACACTTTGAGCCTTAACCTTTTCTTGGAAGAAACTTGATAACATTGCTACCTTTTATTGACCCATTACCCATAATCCTCATAATCTGTGATTTGTTTGAATAGTTAACTTAGGCCAAAAGCCTAAGTTGGGGTGTGGTGAAAAGAGAAGGCAAATCAAGAAAATGCAAAGAACTCCCTTTTGCCCATGTTTTGAGAAAAAAAATGGAACCCCTCCATATAAAAAAAAAAAGAGAAGAAAAGATTGAAAAAAATAAGTTATGGAATAAGGTTGTGGAAATACAAAGAAAATGGGGTTTCCAATGACCCATGGAAGATGAATAAGAGGTGACTTTTGAGCTTGAATGAAAATGATAAAGAGAAGGAAAGAAGGTGTTGTTCACATCATTTCATGAGGATTTCAGCCTATAAGCCTAAATGACCATACCATTACACTCAGCCCCATTACAAGCCTTGGAAAGACCTTTTTGATCTTGATTAGGCCGAATGAAAAGTCGATTGGAAAATAAGGGCAAACCTATGGGTGAAATCATGCATTGTGTTTATCTTTGTGAGGGTGAGTGTTGATCTTGATTCCGAAACTTTAAATGATTGAACCATTGAGTGAATATGAAATCATTCTTTGTGTGAGGGCATTTGAATACCTTTGTTGAGCTTGAACTTGCATTTGAAGCAAGTATAGTGAGCTTGAGATTCTTTGGTAATGGTGAGTCACAACTTGAATCTTTGTGTGCACAATTGATCCTTGCACGAGTAAGTTGAGTCTTCTTTTGTGCATTCATGGTTGAGTCTTATATAGCACTGTTTGAGATATCCTTTTTGAACTGCTAAACTTGAGTTTTACTTGAGGACAAGCAAAAGTTTAAGTTGGGGTGTTGATGAGTCCACGATTTGGACTCTTTTAGGGCTTTATTTTGATAGATTTAGTGTCCTCAAATGCATATTGTCTCAATAACTGTTGAAAATCCTTGAGTTTTAGGTATTTGGAGTTAGAGACTAAGCATGGACACTATTGGGCAGAAAGGAATAAGGCAGCCCAAAAGAATGAAGAAAAGATAGCCTGAGGACTGCCTAAACCATTAGGCGAGTCGCCGAATGGCTATGGGCTCGCCTAATGTTCCAGTGTGCCAAGCTCTGAGGGAGAAAATCTAGTTGGCAAAATAAAGGAGCAGTTAGCGAACGATTCCGCGATGCAATACTCCATCGCCCAACGTTACAGAACTTGAATTTGTTGAGGGCCAATGGAGAAAGGCGATGAACCAGACCAAAGGGTGGATCGCTGAATGGATCGGCGATCCCGAATAACTGCGCCGAGTGGTCCTTCGCAACACACTTTTTGACAACTATAAATACTTTTTAAATTTTTTATCTTAGCATCAGATTTTGTATGAAATCTATATCAAATCTTAGAATACCAAACATTATTTTCAGTTTTTAGAAGTTAGAGTTTTGGAGCCTTTGTTCCTTAGGTTTGAAGATTTGAAGACCTCCATTTCTAAGCAATTGTAAGTTGGTATTGAAGATTCTTCATCTTAGATGTGTGTAAAGACAATATCTATCATACCCATTTGATGGAAACAGTTTTTGGTATCGATTTCTATCTCTTTACTAAGTCTAGCTAAAACCCCAATTCTTGGGGTGTGATTATGTGAATATGGGTTGAATTTACTGTTGGGTATTGCTGATTGATAGTTAATTTGCTGTTTAAAGGTGATTTCGTTCAGTAGTTGTGTTTGAATTTAATGGGATTGTAGTTGCAAATTCAATTTTATCTTTGTGTTTTTGACTCGCTGGAGAGAGGTTTTAAAACCAAAACTACTGAATCGATAGTCTGTGGTTATTGGGTTGTCGTGGGTTCAGCTCAAGGGAGTGAATCCTAAACCCTCTTCGCACATTCAGCTTGAGAGTGTGAATGGACTAAGGCGAAGGCTATGCTTCATTGCCGATCGATTTGATTCGCGGTAAATTGTTCGAGAGAAAATATACCCCCACTAAAGTCTAGCTTAGTTACCAATTTTCAGCGATTTACTATCAATAGCATTTACCCGGTTGTTTATTTTAGTCCATATTCCTATCACATCCCAAGAATTCCGTCTCCATATTCAAATTTTTATATTATTTGCTGCCTCTAGTTGATAATTGACTACAAAACCCCCTTCAATAATTGACACTTGTGTCATCCTTTAATTTGATATGTTTTTCTTCGTATACGTCTTTAGCTATAATTGACTTGAGCGAAGTTCTTGCTTTTCTTTTAATTCTCAATTACAAACCGTTCCCTTGGGAGTCGACCCCAACTAACTAGTTAGATTAAATTACTATTGAACTATCGTTGACTCTTAGTATTGGATGAAGCGCCCGGATACATCAAATCACACCTCTTAATGCTTCTTGTTACTCTTGTGACTTTGCCACACTTCACTGCCATTATCTAAAGGTTAAGGTCTCTCACTTGTACCACTCATATTTACTGCAGCTTATCACCTCAATTCCTCACCTACTCTATGTCAAGTCTTCTAGATCAAATCCCAAGACTAACATCATCACCCTCATGTTGCCATTCTTTTGATCATGACAGTCATCTCAAATTCAAGCTTAATGTTTATTACTAAACCCGAATATCAATATGATTTCTCGCCTACCATACTATACCTCATTACTTTATCAGTTCTATAACCTTCTGAACATCATGACCTCTCAAACAAATCATAAGCCTAGCTCAGATATATCACTTCATAAATACTCTGCTCTCTTATTCAGCACATGAATTTAGCCTCATCTAATACGATCGCACATTGACATCAACTATATTCTGGTTAACAAATATATACGCTATCTCATCTTGACTAGCAACTCTGACTGTACCCATAAGGGAAAACTCCTTATCAATAACTTATTGGGTGGATGACTATAGTAATATAGCTCTTCAAAACACTATCTCCCTTTCTTAAATCGCTAAACCTCTGCATACTTTCCTCTTACTCTAGGCTCTTTCACTACTACTGCTCATGATCATGCTACCTTTGGGTGGAAATATTATCCAAGCTCTAGCCATACCTCCTCATAAGGATCTCAGTTGAAATAAGGCTTAGGGAAAAGAGTACAAGTCGCTTTTAGCTCAAATGCATGATTCATAAGAAGGCATTACTCTGAAACTAAACACTTAACTTACTCATGGGCTTCTTTTAACCCCCTTGAGAGTCATATGACTTCCTCATGAAGACTCTTGCTAAGAATAACTCATTAATAAAGAACTGATTTTGCTTTTGAACCACCTCTAGTATGATGGGTAGTTGAATGAAAATGAGAAACGAACGAGTATGAATATATCTTTATGACTTAGCTCTATTGGACGATTGAGAGTATGAAAGAAGGGAAAATTTTCGTAAATGTCTATAGTCACTTATTTAGAGAACTGAGGCCCTCACAACCACAAATAAGATCCTACTTGACACGGCTTCATAGACACCCTAGGAAACTTGAACTCTAGCTCTGATACCATGTTTTTCATGACCCGATCCTACACCCTGGAAGTGGGTGACACTCGATTTCCTCAAGAACTCATCAATCTCATCTTAACTCAAGAACGAAAGCCCATTTCAAGGACATAATTCAAGAATATCAAACATTCATCTTTCTAGAATGAATTTAATGCTAAAATTAACATGATTGGTTTGTTGGTGAACAAACCCAACACTATGGAAGCTTACATACCTCTTAGGGATCAAACCCATGGCGAAAATCCTTAACAAAACTCAAGAACCTCGACGAATGCCTTGATCCTGTCCTCTTTTCTCCTCTTCTTTTCTCTTCTCTCAAAACCGTAACTTATTTTTATGAAGCGTAAACTGAATCCAATCAGTTTTGTTCCCAACTTAATTACCAAAAACGAATTCAATTAAATGGATAGTGAAAAGACCATAATACCCTTCTAAAATCCAGTTTTGACTTTCCTTATCTAGACAACCCAACTTTGAATGGACATATCTCCATCGTATGAACTTGAAACTGAGCAAACTCAGTGGCGTTGGAAAGATAATTCAAAGATCTTTCCTACACTACCTGGTAGTAGACTTAAATCATCCTGAGCTAGAAGTTATAGTTGTTTAAATTCGACCTAAAACTCATACTTAGCTTAACTTTGTCAAACTTTCCATATTTGATTATTTCAAAAAATGTTTTCTTTCCAATTGTAAGTCTTTCTAGTTCTTTCAAAAAGTGAGGTGTTACAGTAGTATGAGTACCAACAAGCGACACTCAATATGCATCGACCGACTAAGCGTCAAAGACAAAAAAAGTATAAACAACAAGTAATAAGGAGATTACAACACAAGTAACTAAATAGGAGATATCGCCTGCTACGACATACAATAGGAATGAAGAACTAGGATACAAAGGGTAAAGGAACCGAGTCAAGCAGTGTACCTAGAAATGCAAGCCAACAACCAACTCACAAGCAAACCTATGATACATAAGTCAACTACACAGAGCAAGGGGGACTAGCATCAACAAATCTAAGCCATGAACTAACAACTAACACATCAATATCACTTGAATACCTAATATAGTCAAACAATAACCTAACCGGACCACTATAAGCTCGGATGGTACAAACAACAAACATAGCCCAACCATCCCCATTAAATTGGCGGATGCAATCAATGATCAATTTTATTGGTGATATAGGAATATATATGAATGCACTATATACAAAAGAACAAGTAGAACAATAAGTAACAAAGTGTTTACATCTACCCCTCTGCCTTGATCAGGAGGGGTAGGATTCATGTACCTCCCTCGATCATGTAATAAACACATGGACAGAGCAACCCGTAGGGGACGTAGAAAGTCCGTATACAATTCCATGGCTTGAACCAGGTTTTCCAACAAGCCATATCTATTGTTCTACCAGAGGTATGAGTCACCAAACTAATACAAAAAGGGCATCGACGGGTTAGCTTGTAAGGTAAAAGTTTAGCACATCCTAAATAACTCTGATATTTCAAGTAGAAAAGGAGCATGTCCTCGACGCCTCATAAATCTCAAAAATTAGTTTAACCAAGTGATCTTGGTGGTACAACTGTAACACCCTGGAAATTAGTGAGCTAAATTAGAGCTAAACATGAAGGTTAACGTCAAAGGCCAAGGGCCAAGGAGAATGGGTAAGGGCCAAGGCAAGGGGCCAAGGATGCCCAAGCTTACCAGGGCACTTCCTACTCTGCCAAGAGAGTCTTCAGGACCTATGGTGCCACCCGTGGTGGTGAGGCAGTAAGGCCCCCAAGGCTGTCCAAGTTGTCCTCCTCCACACAAGCCACTTCACGGCTCGTGGGAGTGGCCATGGACTTGACTTCACCATGTGGGGGTCATGTTGAGGTAGCCAAGCTACTAGTCAAGGGACCATGGGTACCTTCAAGGGCCGTGGTGCTCTTGACGGCTCGTGAGGTTGGTTGTGAGGCCTGGGCACCCCACATAAAGTGGGGGTTATTTTGGGTAATTCCTTTTTAAATGGGTATTATGTGAGGTCATTTTGAATAAGTTTTATACACCTATATAAGTCATTTTTACTCGAAAACCAACCTACTCAACTCATTATTTCCAAAACCTAAATCAATTCCCAAAATATATTCTCTCAAAATTTCTCTCTCTAGAGAAAACTTAAAGAAGAAGAAGAAGAAAAAGAATAAGAAGAAGGAAGTTGGAGCTAGGTTTGAAGAAGCAAGTTTTTCACACCAAATTCATAGGGCTTTGTGATCAAGGTATGGTAGTCCTTCATCCAGGGATATCCTTCATCCACAGAGTCCTTTCAAAACCCCAATTGCAAGGATAGAAATCCCCAAAAGTTAGGTTTTGATTCCAAATTCATAGGTTCCTTTTAAAAATGATTCTAATGTTTGAATTATGTTATATTAAGTATAAATTGATGATTTTCTTTGGTTTTTATGATGAATCCCCAAGAACCCATGAATCCCCCATATTTCTCAATTATGATCTTGTGACGTGGCTCTTTGTTGATGAAAGAATAATGTTATGAAATTATTCATTTAGTGATTGGGTTACTTTAATTATGATGATATCCATGTGTAACTTATTGAATTCTAGATGTGTTGATTGATATGAGCTTTGAACCTTGAAAGGGTAAAGTATGAGATTATGTATGTTTTATGAAGATATATGACTAGAATTGTTTAAGAATGAAGCATGTAGGTAACATGTGGGTAGAATACCTTGAGAATAAGGTCAAAGAGATGTTTATGAGAAGTATTGCTTGAGAGTAAATCTTGTAGTTATGAATGTTGATTTCTAGGGCTTTGAGAGTAAGGAAAATGTGTTGGATTATGAATTGTAAGGCTTTGAGAGTGAAGTGTTAATGATTATGATATTGTTGTTGTGTTGATTAAAAGGCTATTCTCATGAATATATAATGAACATGATGTGAAAGGTTTCCTCACATAATGAAGATTCTAAGGTTGAAAGGCTTTTCACACCTAATTGAATCAAAGGCTAAAGAGCCATCATAAGTAGATCATGGATGGTGATAGTTGCTCACGCATGGCCTAAAGAGTTTAATTACTGATAGACTTTATTCTAGCTGGACATCTGGAATCACATTGTCTTCTCCATTACATTTTGTACATAGATGATCAGGGTATTTGTGTCCAATTAGCTTGCAATATCTAGTTAATAGTTCTGGCGAAATAAATCCTACTTTGAGTGCTCTTGTCGTAGGTCTTTCTTCTGGTTTTAATAATGATAAAATCCATTTTTGGACTTCATCCATATCTGATTTCCTTAGTTCTCTTGAATTTGAATATATCATTAACTGGTCTCTAATTTGAATAGGTAGGCCAAGGGCATCCCTTTCAAGAGTAATTCTAAATTGTTGAGTTAATGATCTACCTTGAACTGGTAGACCAAGTGCACCCATTCATAAGTAACTTAAAAGAGCTATTCTAATGATGTACCTTGAATCAGTAGGCTAAGGGAGCCCTTTCATGAGTAATGATGTTAATAAAGAATTAACTACTTTGTGGGAATTTAATACTTAGCACGGAGTGGATATTGTGGGAGATGGAAGCTCTCCCAAAGTAAGGCCGAGTTTCTAGAAGCAACCTCTTGAGATGGAAGCTCTCCCATAGAAAGGACGGATTTCTAGTAATAATCTCCTTATCCCATAAACTATATGCCCCCGTAGGATATTTAGCTAATGGATCCACCTAAGCTAAAATTACCGGTTCTACCTTAGGCAAGTATACCAATCCTTTTCAGTGTGTGAGTCATCGGATTCCATGTTAAAGATCACATGGTCTCATGTCAGTTAAGGCTTTTTCCTACAACAAGAACAAGAATATAAATTATGAACTATGGTTACTCAAGAAGATTTTATATGAGTTTTCAAGGTCTTAAAGATGATGAATGTGAATGATAGCCTAAGGAGGTTTACTTAGCATGAGTTAGATTTGTGGGGTCTTATCCACGCATTGCACAAGTATGCTTTGAGGTTACTTATGAAGTGTTTCTTTTATGTCATCATGATCTATGTATTGACTATACTATGAATTATACTTTCCACTATCTTCATGATGATGTTTAAACTTGGTAAATTGCATACTTTCAAATGAATTGTCCCTTTTAGCATGTTTTCAATGTTTTTATGCATGGATATCATACTTAGTGCATTCTTTGTACTATACTTGTCCTATATTTCCCCAAGTGTAGGGTTCAGTCCTCGAGGTGATCATTCTCGTGGCTAAAGATTAGACGTGAGTATCTTCCGTGTTTGTTGGTGATTCCTCATGGTTCAAGGACAGCCTTTTCCTATGTTGTAGTTCCTTTCATTTATTTCCCTTTTTGGACATGTTGTATGGGCTATGCCCTATTACATTCACTATTGTAATAGATGGTTGTAATGAGAAAAGTGTCTAGACACCCACTTTCGTTTATGAGAATTTTAGACTTGAATTGTGTTTTACTCTTATTGTTCTATTGCTTATGTTATGAGAACAAAGTGTCTTGTATGGAGTCCTTTGTGGTTCTATACGCCATGTTACATCTAGTGGGTGCCCCTAGGTCGTGATAAACTTGGTAATCAGAGCACAAGTTTAGAATGATCCTAGGATGATGTCTCATAAGCCACGTCTAGTAGAGTCCTTTTCATGAGTATGAAGTGCACCACATTTATGAATGAGAGGCTACAAGATGATTAGGAAACTTCACTTATTTCATTGCTTTTAAGACATTCCATAGAGTTTAACTCTATAAGATTCTCTCATAATCCTTACCCGGTGGTCTGCAGGACAAGACTACTCAAGTAGCTTTCACTAGTGGAATTGAGGGAGACAATTTTGATCAAGGAGCTCCTCCTCAAGATCCTCAAGTTCCGATTAATCTTTTTATCAAGGAAGGGACTAAAGAGAAGATTAGATATGGTTTTCAATTGTTCGCTCATGCCGGGATAGAAACATCAGAATATTATGGGTCAAAGATAGAGGAAGATCCTCAAGATTTTATAGAGGAGGTCTCTAAAGTTTTGGACTTTGTGGGAGTGACGTCGGTAGAGAAGGTGGAATTATCCGCTTACCAATTGAAAGATGTTGCTTAACTTTGGTTTAACCAATGGAAAGAAGCGAGGCCAAGAGAAACAGGTCCCATGGAGTGGGAAATGTTTAGGAAGGGTTTTCTTGATATGTTTTGCCCTTTGGAGATTAGAGAGGCTAGGATAATTGAGTTTAATAACCTTTGGCAAGGTGGGATGAGTGTTGAGGAGTATGCTCTCGGGTGTTCACTAGGTTGAGAATGAGAAAGTTTGTATCGGGTGTGTCCGACTTGATAGTAAATGAATGTCATATGGCTATGCTTGATAATGATATGGATGTTACTCTTGTTGTGATTTATTCCCAATGGATTGAAGAAGAGAAATTTGAATAGAGGTCTAGAGAAACAAAAAGGTATAGGCTTGATAATGATAATTCCTCTCAAGAAAGGTCGAATGGACAAAGTCATCCGAGGTATAAACAAAGGTTTTACGGATGAAGTTCTTCTAAGGTTTCCCCAAGGATTAACAAAGAGAGGGTGTCCAACCCTAAGTCTCAAGGAAAGGATGGTAACCCCTATTTCCTACTTGTGCTAGGTGTGGAAACAGACATGAGGGTAGATGCCTAGCCGACATGGATAGTTGTTATGGTTGTGGAAAGAGTGGTCACTTGGTGAGGGATTGCCCAATAGTTAAGGCAAAGGGGAGAGAGGACAAGAAAGGTTCTTTTAATGGTTCAAACACCAATGCTCCCAAGTAAACCTGCTTCTATTCACTTTGGTTTAGGGATGACCAAGAGAGTCCTCGAGGTATGGCTATCGGTATGTTGATAACTTCCTAACAGATGTATATGTTTTATTAGATCGAAATATGGCTTTTTCTTTTGTGACGCCATATGTGGTTATGAGATTTGATGTTCTTTCGAATGTGTTGTTAAAACCTTTTTATGTCTCTATGCTTTTAAGTAATACTATTATGTTTAAGAGGATTTATAGAGAGTGCCCCATTTTCCCTATCCCATAGGGTGGCTCTTATTGATTTGGTAGAGCTTGATATGTTCGAGTTAGATGTTATCTTGGGTATGGATTGGCTGCATTTTGTTGTGGTAGATTATTGAACTTGTGTGGTCATGTTTCAATTCACAAATTGAGCCTATCCTAGAGTGGAAGGGGGAAGTTCTATGTCTAGAGGTTAGTTGTTCCTTACATAAAGCTTACAGGGGTGTTGGCTAAGGGTTGCTTTTTCCACCTAGTTAGGGTGAGGGAAGTAGATTGTGTTTAGCCAACTTCAAAAGGGCTAGTATTTCTCTAAGATTGATCTTCATTCGAGTTATCACCAATTGAGTGTGAGAGGGGATGATATTCCTAAAGATGGCTTTCAGAACAAAGTATGGTCATTATGAGTTCTTGGTAATGTTCATAGGTCATCCCGATTAAGTGTTCAATTAGTGGACTCCACCAAGGGTGATGCATGGTTCACAATGGGTCTGAATCGTCTGATGTGGTGAATATGAAAGCTAAGCAAGGGCTTGATCCGATTTTGGTTGACTTGAATGAAGTTGTAATTAAGGAATTAGTAGAGGCTTCCTCCCAAGGAGGAGATGGTTTACTTAGATAGAAAGGATTGTTGAGTGTCCCTAATGTTCATGATAAGGATTTTACTTGAGAATCTCACATATGAAGGGTATAATGAGGTTTTGAGATGTGTTGGTAAGGTTGCCTAGGAGGTAAACTTGCCTAGTAAGTTGGCATTGGTGCATCCGGTTTTCCATGACTCTATATGCTTGATAAGTGAGTGGAAGATTCGATAGCCATGGTTTTCTTAGAAGGGTTGAGACTTGATGAAAGTCTAGTTAAGAAGTTATGAAGTAAGGAAGTTGCTTCCGTTAAAGTGTGGTGAAGGAATCCTTTAATTGAGGATGGTACTTGGGAGGCCGAGGCTGATATGATGCCCCGATATCCTCATCTCTTTCCTTCTATCCTACTCTAGATTGAGACAAAGAGTTCCTCTTGACTTGGTTTATGTTTTGGATTCATGTGTGTTTTATGTTTTCCATGATCTCCTTAAGTTATGCATTTTCATGAGAAATTTATGTTTAGTAAGAAAATGAATTTTTTTATGAGTGATGTTCCTCATATTGCTGTGCATTGAGTATGAGTTGCCTATTGACTTCATGAGATGATTTATTGAACATGCTTTAGTATGCTTTTTTTAGAGTAAATTGCATTATAGACTCCATGAATTATGTTGAGCATGCTTTTGAGCTTAGAGAAGGTAATTCCTCCTATGAACATGAGAAATGTTAAGATTTCATGCATAATGGGTTGTTATATGTAGTTCCTACTTCCTTGTGATGAATAGAGTATGTTTAGTTAGGAGTTGATGTTTCCTCCTTTGAATTGTGCATTATTTTGATGTTGCATGCATGATGAGCTGCTAGTCTCGAGTCTTTACTTCCATAAGGTGTCTAGATCGTCATTCGAAGACGAATGTTTCCAAGGGGGAGATATTGTAACACCCTGGAAATTAGTAGGCTAAACTAGAGCTAAACTTGAGCATTAATGTCAAACAACAAGGGCCAAGGCAAGGGGCCAAGGCTTCCCATGCTTGCCAGGGCACTACCTACACAGCCACGAGGGTCTTCAAGAACCGTGGTGGTCACCAGGCCCCATGGTGCCACCCGTGGTGGTGAGGCAGTAAGGCCCCCAAGGCTGCCCAAGTTAGACTCCTTCACACCAGCCACTTCACGGCTTGTGAAGGCCTAGACGACTCGTGGGAGTGGTCGTGTATCACGACCCAAGGGTACCCCCAAGACGTAACAAGGAACATGGAACGCCGGAAGGCAACATGTAAGCCACTTAGTATATCATCAGATAAGTAAAGAACAATAAAGAGTAAAAACACATTTACATCCAAAATTTTCATGAAGGAAAGAAGAAGTCTACAGTTGTCTCAATTGGCCATCTATTAACATACTTGAGTCAAAATAGGGTCACAGCCCAAAACAACATAATTTGAAACTCAAATTACAAGAGTGAAACCCAAAGCAAATCTCCCATTCTCGAATCATGAGGACTCACCACAAGCAAGAAGAATAGCCGAATCCAAACTTGAATCAAATGATGACCGCCTTAAGAACCGGACCCTACACTTGGGAAAAATGTAGGAAAATATGGGTTAGTACAAAAATGCACTACGTATGATAGCCATGCATAAAATCATGAAGACATGCTTAAAATGTCATTTTAGTTGAAAAACATTCACTTTAACAAGTTTAAGAATCATAGTGATGATTAATGTAAAGGAATATGTCATAAGTACATTCAACATATAGATAATCATAACATAATGGAAACATACAATAAATACCCTCGAAGCATACTTGTGCAATGCACGAATAAGATCCCATAATCCTACCCATACTAAGTAAAGCTTTTTTGAGTAGCTATAGTTCATAATCCATATTGTTGTTCATACTATCATAGTGGGATAAGCCTCAACCGACATAGACCATGTGAGCTAAACATGGAATCTAGTGTCTACCCCACACCGAAAAAGGGTTGTCCTACTTGCCTAAGGTAGGACCATACTATTAGCTTAGGTGGATACACTAGCTAAAGACCAATAAGGGAACATATTTTATGGGATAAGGGGATAGCAACTAGAAAATCCCAGCCTCTACTAACGTGAGGTCTTCCATCCCAAGAGATTGTTCCTGAAACCCGGCCTCTACTAATGTGAGGGCTTCCATCTCATATCACTATCCACTTAGTGCTAAGCATAATTCCCATTGAGTTCATATTAAGCTTTGACTTAAGTTCATAATTATGGAAGAATGTCTTGACACTCAATCCAACATAACTCATACTAAAGCTCATACATTCAATAGGTGAGACTAGTCTTCCAATCTTAGAATCACTACATGTGACAAACCTTTCACATCATATCATATTCATAAATAATTGTGTACGTAAGGATAACTTCCAACAACACAACAACTGCATCATAATCATATGAATTTTACTCTCAAAGTGTTCATAAAACATATACATTATTCTCATAGTCATGCATAATTCATATACTTTTCCCTTCATGTACCATAGATAATATTTCACCAACACATAAATAATTACTAAATTATACATGGATGATAACATAATTCAAGTAGTTCAATTACTACAATGCATAATTCTATCATATTCTAATTGCATCAACCAATACCCACAGTTTTAGATCCAAATTGGAAAAATAGGGGAATTCATGGATTCTTGAGGAATTCAACCTAAAACAATATAAAATCATCAATATATCCATAATAAAACACAATCCAATCATTAAAAATGAATTTGAAAAGAATTCGTGAGATTGAAGTCAAACCCTAGATTTTGGGATTTCTTACTTTGAAATTGGGGGTTTTTAAGGGGCTCCATGGGTTAAGGCTACCCATGGATGAAGAACTACCATACCTTTGTGAATAATCTCCACAAAATTGAGTAGAAAAGACTGATCCTTCAATGTGAGCTTCACCTTTCTTCTTCTTCTTCTTCCTTGGAGTTCAGTTTTGGGGGAGAAGTTCATTTTATTTGTGATTTTAGAATTGTGATTTGGATGACTTAGTTTAGGGACTGAAAAACCATAAATAGTTAGTTTAGTTTTTGTGCAAAACGACACCACTTAATATATAATTAAAAAGGAAAACCCTAAAAGACCCCTAGAGTTAACTGCCAAAAAGCAATTTCAGTGACCACCAACGGTCACCCACCTACGGACCGTGGATGGACCCACGTGGTGTGATGGTGAACCGTGGGTGATTTACTGGGACTCACCTCAGGAGAACCTGACCCACGACCCTGACCCACGGGGCATGGACCTCCCTATAGAGTATGGGTCCATTTCGTGGGGCACTTCCTTTTGGGAAGTTTTGCTATGGTCTCCCTCAAAGACCCCTAGTTGGTCCTTGGGGTTGGTACCTTGACGTTTTACCCAAAAACATATATATTGAGTACCGTGAGTTATTTACGACTCTAACCTCTATGTTAGGCTCTAGTTTAGTCTACTAGTTTTGTGGAATGTTACACCGTGGTTTTTCCTTCACCATGTGGGGGTCATGTTGAGGTAGCCAAGATACTGGTCAAGGGACCATGGGCACCTTCAAGGGCCGTGGTGCCCTTGACGGCTCGTGAGGTTGGCCGTGAGGCCTTGGCACCCCACTTAAAGTGGGGGTTATTTTGGGTAATTCCTTTTTAAATGGTATTAAGTGAGGTCGTTTTGACTAAGTTTTATACCACCTATATAAGTCTTTTTTACTCAAAAACCAACCTATTCAACTCATTATTTCCAAAACCCAAATCAATTCCAAAAATACATTCTCTCAAAAATTCTCTCTAGAAAAACCTCAAAGAAGAAGAAGGAAGTTGGAGCTAGGATTGAAGAAGCAAGGTTTTCACACCAAATTCATAGGGCTTTGTGATCAAGGTATGGTAGTCCTTCATCCATGAATAACTTTCATCCATGGAGTCCCTTCAAAACCCCAATTTCAAGGATAGAAATCCCCAATGTTAGGGTTTAATTCCAAAGTCCTTGGTTCCTTTCAAAAATGATTCTAATATTTAAATTATGTTATATTAAGTATAAATTGATGATTTCCTATTTTTTTTATGATGAATCCCCAAGAACCCATGAAACCCTCATATTTCTCAATTATGATCTTGTGATGTGGGTCTTTGTTGATGAAAGAAAAATGTTATGAAATTATGCATGTAGTGATTGGGTTACTTGAATTATAATGATATCCATGTCTAATGTATTGAATTCAATATTTGTTGATTGATATGATATTTGAACTTTAAAAGGGTAAAGTATCAGATTATGTATGTTTTATGAAGATATATGACTAGAATTGTTTTAGAATGAAGCATGTGGGTAGAATACCTTGAGACTTACGTATATGAGATTTTTATGAGAGGAATTTCTTGAGAGGAAATCTTGTAGTCATGAATGTTGATGTCTAGGGCTTTGAGAGTAAGGCAAATGTGTTGGATTATGAATGGTAAAGCTTTGAGAGTGAAGTGTTAATGATTATGATATTGTTGCTCTGTTGATTGAAAGGCTATTCTCACGAAAACATAATGAACATGATGTGAAAAGTTTCCTCACATAATGAAGATTCTAAGGTTGAAAGGTTTTTCTCACCTAATTGAATCAAAGGCTAAAGAGCCATCATAAGTAGATCATGGATGGTGATAGTTGCTCACACATGGTCTAAAGAGTTTAATTAATGATCTTACTTGAATCGGTAGGCCAAGGGCACCCTTTCAAGAGTAATTCTAAAGAGTTTAGTTAATGATGTACCTTGAATCGGTAGGCCAAGTGCACCCTTTCATGAGAAACTTAAAAGAGCTATTCTAATGATGTACCTTGAATCGGTAGGCCAAGGGCGCTCTTTCTTGAGTAATGATGTTAATAAATAATGAACTACTCTGTGGGAATTTAATGCTTAGCACGAGTGGATATTGTGTGAGGTGGATGCTCTCCCGTACTAAGGCTAGGTTTCTAGAAGCAACCTCCTGAGATGGAAGCTCTCCCATAGAAAGGCCGGGTTTCTAGTAACAATCTTCTTATCCCATAAACTACGTGCCTCCGTAGGATATTTAGCTAGTGGATCCACCAAAGCTAAAATTACCGGTTCTACCTTAGGCAAGTAGACCAACCCTTTTCGGTGTGGAAGTCACCGAATTCCATGTTAAAGCTCACATGGTCTCATGTCGGTTAAGGCTTATTCCCACAACAAGAACAAGAATATGAATTATGAACTATGGTTACTCAAGAAGCTTTTATATGAGTTTTCAAGGTCTTAAAGATGATGAATATGACTGATGGCCTAAGGTGGTTTACTTAGCATGGGTGAGATTTGTGGGGTCTTATCAATGCATAGCACAAGTATCCTTTGAGGTTACTTATGAAGTGTTTCTCTTATATCATGATGATCTATTTATTGACTATGACTATGACTTATGCTTTCCACTATCTTTATGACGATGTCTAAAATTGTTATATTGCATGCTTTCAAATGAATTGTCCCTTTTAGCATGTTTTTAATGTTTTAATGCATGACTATAATACTTAGTTCATTTTTTGTACTAACACCTACTTTTCCTACATATTCCCCAAGTGTAGGGTCCGGTCCTCGAGGCGATCATTCTAGTGGCTATACCTTGGACTTGAGTACCTTCCGAGCTTGTTTGTGAATCTTCATGGTTTGATGATGGTCTTTTCCTATGTTGTACTTCCTTTCATGTATTTCCCTTTTTGGAAATATTGCACGGGCTAGACCTTATTTCATTCACTATTGTAATAGATGGCTATAATGAGACAAGTGTCTAGACGCCCGCTTTCGTTTATGAGAGTTTCATACTTGAATTGTGTTTTACTCTTATTGTTCTATTGCTTATGTTATGAGGACTAAGTGGCTTGTATGGAGTCATTCGAGGTTCTATACGCCTTGTTACATCTATGGGGTACCACAGGGTGGTGACAAGGACTCTCGTTAAAACAAGTTTAGAATAGTAACCAAGTGAAAGTAGTCTTTCTCTAAAAATGGTAATGATGAACCAACTCATGAATCATGATCATACCACAAAACACGTGAAAATGAGCAACCAATGCAATGCATGCCACCACTAGAATCCAAACAAGGTACACATAATCAAAATTACAATACCAACCCTACCACACTACCAAGGCGGAGAGAAATATCCTAGAACCCAACTGGTCCTTGACCATGGTCTAGGGCCGAACAATATTACAACTCAACAAAGCAAAACATGCTCACGCTACTCCAAAAAGAGAAGTAAATGAAGAAGAGCTCCATAATAAAACAAGGGAGAAGAAATAACTTAACGAATGATGCCTTTCCCAAACCATACGACTCCATTCAACAACCGAACACAACTAATGTCAATCTTCCACTATAATGAGCCACTAAGATCTAAAGCACTAACACAAGGTACACCAATGGAACAAGCCTTACCAGAGGCAACACACCACTACAAGTGTGATGAAAACATTCTAAGGCATCTATTGCACAATCCTAGCCTAAGGCCACCTTTATCAATCCTAAAAAGAATAATCACGCTAAGTCATACTACAATCAAGGTTACAAGCCTCAACTATAAATCCTATGACCCACAATAATCCCACCGATTCAATGAGAAAAAAGAAATGATAGAATAAAAGAAAGCAATTGTAATAGAAACCTAAATTACATGTAACATATCAAACATCATCTAATGAAGCCAAATAAAGAAAGTAGAGTGTAGCCTACCTCGAAGGTGATCACGTGCACTCTAAATCCACCACACAAGAGATATTGATAAATATCATGACCCAAGGGTACCCCCTAGATGTGACAAGGCGTATTCAACCCTAAAGGGGTCTCATACAAGCCCCTTCGAGTATCATAGCATAAGCATAGTACAATAAAGAGAAAAAATGCATTTCAAATCCAAAATTTTCATAAAGGAAAGTGTAAGGCTAGACTTGTTTCACTATAGCCATCTATTACAATACTTGAATCAAATAGGGAAACAGTCCATACAACATAATCCGAAGAGGAAATAGAAGAAATGAAACTACTAAGTAAAAACATCCATCTTCGAATCATGAGGACTCACCAACAAGCTAGGAGAAATGAGCAAATCCAAGCTTTAGCCACAATGAGGACCACTTTGAGAAACGGACCTTACACTTGGGGAAAATGTAGGAAAATATGGGTTAGTACAAAATTGCACTAAGTATGGTAGCCATGCATAAAAACATTGAAGACATGCGAAAAGAGACATTTCATTTGAATGCATGCAATTTACTAAGTTAAAACATCATTTTGAAGATAGTAGAAAAGCATAAGTCATAAGCATATTCATTTCATATATCATCATAACATAGGATAAATACTTCATAACTACCCTCAAAGCATACTTGTGCAATGCATGAATATAATCCCATAATCTCACCCATACTAAGTAAAGCTTCTTGAGTAGCCGTAGTTCATAATTCACATTCTTGTTCATATTGTTGTCATAGTGGGAATAAGACTTAACCGTCATAGACCATGTGAGCTTTACATGGAATCCGGTGTTACCTGCACTGAAAAGGGTCGTCCTACTTGCCTAAGGTAAGACCATCATTTGTTAGCTTTAGGTGGATCCACTAGCTAAATATCCTATGGGGGCACGTAGTTTATGGGATAAGGAGATTGTTACTAGAAACCCGGCTTTCTAACAGGGGAGCTTCCATTTCAAGAGAATGCTTCTAGAAACCTGGCCTTTTTATCGGGAGAGCTTGCATCTCATATTCAATATCAAATCGGTGCTAAGCATTAATCCCACAGAGTATTTATTAAGTCATAAATTGCGTCACAAAGATAGCTCATTAGATCATGCGTGAGATTAACCTTTCACCGTCCATGTCTTCATGTAACATTAGATTCAACTAGGTGAGAAAGCCTTTCAACCTAGAATCTTCATCATGTGAGAAAACCTTTCACATCATGTTCATTATGTGTTCATGAGAATAACCTTTCAATCAACACAACAACATTATCATAATCATGGACACTTCACTCTGAAAGTGTTCTTAGAGCATATGCATAACTCTCATAATCATGCATAATATCATAATTTTCCCTTTCAAGTGTCAAAACGCATATCGTATCAACACATCTAGAGTTCACTACATTAGACATGTATATTAACATAATTCCAGCAACCCAATTAGTACAAACATAATCTCATAACATTCTTATATAATCAACAAACCAACATTACAAGATCATAAGTGGGGAATTAGGGATTTCATGGGTTCTTAGGGATTTCAAGATAAAAACCATAATAAATCATCAATTCAATCATAATATAATGTAATTCAATTATTAAAATGGTTTTTTGAAAGGAACTCATGACTTGGAGTCAAACACTAGCTTTTGGGGGAATTTTTATCTTTGAGATTGATTTTTGAAGGGACTCCATGGATGAATACAATCCAAGGATGAATACTATCCATGGAGGAAGGACTACCATACCTTAGCTATGAATCCCAATGAAATTGGTGTGAAAACTTTTCTTCTTGAACCCTAGCTACACCTTCTTCCTTGAAGTTCTAGAGAGAGAACTTTTGGAGAGGAGATGAACTTTGTGAAATATTTGGGAGTTCGGGAAATATGACTTAGTTTGGGTTAATTTGACTTAAAAATGAATTATATAGTGACCCAAAACTTAGCCCAAAACGACTTCACTTTTATTTGACCTAAATCGTATTTTCCCAAAAAACCCCTCACTTAATGTGAGCTGCCCAAGTACCACGAGGGGCTCCACGAGCCGTGGTCATGACCACTAGCCGTAGTCCCTCTCATGGACTTGAGGTAGTGGATAGGCAACTTGTGCCTTTAGCTCACAAGCCCAAGGCACCTTCACGAGGGGCTCCACGAGTCGTGATGCATGCCAAGAGCCGTGGTCCTTCTTGTGGGCCTTGAGGAAGTGGCTAAGCCACCTTCCATCAACCCTCAACCACTAAGGCATGACCAAGGCCACTCCCATGAGTCGTCTAAGGCTTCACGAGCAGTGAAGTGGCTCGTATGAAGGAGCCAATTTGGGGCAGCCTTAAGGAGGCTACTGCCTCCACCTCCACGAGTGGCACCATGATTCGTGGTGACCACCACTGGTCGTGAGGGCCCTCGTGATCATGGGGCTGTGCCTTGAAAATGTTTGGGTAGCCTTGGTGCTTGCTCGTTTGCCATTTGACCCAGGCCACCTCCATGACTCTAACTCCTCAAACGTAGCTCTGGATTGGCCTACTAATTTCTGGGGTGTTACAATATCTCCCCTTTGGGAACATTCATCCTCGAATGATGATTTAGACACCATATAGAAGTTAAGACTCAAGACTAGCAGTCCATCATGCATGCACCATCAAAATAATGCACAATTCATAGGAGGAAACTTCTACTCCATCTCAAACATAATCAATGCATGACAAGGGAGTAGGAACTACACCTAATAACCCACAATACATGAAAACTCAACATATTTCATGTTCATAGGAGGAACTACCTTCTCCAACTAAGAGCATGCTCAACACAATATCATGGAGCCCTTATGCAACATATTTCCAAAAGCACAACTAAAGCATGTTCAACCAATTATCTCATGAATCATATAGGAAATTCTTACTTAATGCACGACAACATGAGGAAAATTAATCATAAAAAATCATTTCTTACTAAACATGAATTTCTCAAGAACATGCATAACATAAGGAAATCATGGACAAACACATATAACACACATGACTCCCAAAACAATAAAACTCAAGAGGAAATAGTTACCTCAAGCTTGAATAGGAGTAGATTGAAAGAGATGATGATATCGGGACTACATATCAACCTCGGCCTCCTAAGTAGCACCCTCAACTAAGTGATTCCTCCATAAAACTTTCACGGAAGCTATTTTCTTTTTTCTCAATCTCTTGACTTGCCTGTCTAAGATCTTTCCTGGACTCTCTTCATATGAAAGACTCTCATCAACCCCCAACCCTTCTAAGGGGATAATGGATACCGGATCTCCAACACACTTCTTAAGCATGGAGACAAGAAACACCAGATGCACCAGAGACAATTCGTTTGGCAAATCTAACTCATAGGCAACTTTACAAACCCGTTTCACAATTTGGTATAGGGTGAGATTTTTAGATAGACCCAATCATCAACCTCAAATTCTAGGTCCCTTCTTCTCACATCAGCATAAGACTTTTGTCTACTTTGAGTCGTTCTCAATCTCTCTCTAATGAGCCAGACCTTCTCAATAGCTTCATAAACCAATTCGGGACCAATAACATCAATTTTCCCTAGTTCAAACCAACCAATCAGAGACCTACATATCCTACCATACAAGGCTTCAAAGGGAGCCATACTGATACTTCAATGATTGATATTATTGTAGGCAAACTCTATTAATGGTAAGTGGTCATCCCATTTACCTTTGAAGTCTATAGTGCATGCCCTTAACATATCTTCCAATGTTTGGATGGTACGCTCTGCTTGCCAATCAGTTTGGGGATGAAAAGCTATGCTAAGCTTAACCGTAGTACCAATCCGTTTTTGGAATGACTTACAAAAGTGTGAAGTAAATTGAGTACCCCGATCCAAAATAATAGATAGAGGAACCCCATGCAACTTCACTATCTCTCTTATATATAGCTTGGCATTTTCTTCCGCCGAACAAGAAACCTTGACAGGAATAAAGTGGGCTTATTTTGTCATCCGATCTATAATGACCCAAATAGAATCATGTTGCCTTCGGGTGAGAGTCAAACCCACAATAAAGTCCATATTTACATCTTCCAACCTCCAAGTGGAAATACTTATATCTTGGGACAAGACACCAGGCCTTTGATGCTCAACCTTACCTTGGTGACAATTCAGACATTGGCCACAAATCCCGCAATATCTTTATTCATCCCGTTCCACCAATAGACTTCCCGTAGATCACAGTACATCTTGGTGGCACCCAAATGAATACAATACCAAGAACTATAATCTTCCTCTAGAATTTGTTCCCTCAAACCATCAATATCCGAAACACATCACCGACCTTGGTACCTAAGTACCCCATATCCCCTTGGGAGAAAGCATCAATGGACTTTTAATTAATGACTCTTTCAATTCAACTAATAAAGGATCAAGATCTTGATTAAACTTCACATATATCACAAAGGATAATTCGGAACCATTATGGACCATGACACCACCCTTGGTGGAATCCACTAGTTGGACACCTAGCCGGGCCAACCTATGCACATCACAAACCAATTCTTTCTTTTCATTTCCTCTACATGAGCCACACTACCCATGGACAATCTACTAAGTGCATCCGCTACAACATTATCTTTATTGGGGTGATAAAGGACACTCATGTCATAATCCTTTAATAATTCTAACCACCTCCACTGACGAAGATTCAATTTATTTTGACTAAACACATATTAAAGACTCTTGCGATCGGTGAAAATATCCACATGGACCACATACAAATAATTCTTCAATATATTTAAGGAAAACACAACCGCCGCTAATTCAAGGTCATGGGTCGGATAATTCTTCTCATGGACTCTAAGTAGCCTCTAATCATAGGCGATCACCTTATCGTTTTTTCTTGATCACACATCCCAACCCCACTCTAGAGGCATCACAATACACCATAAAATCATTCGTACCATTCGGTAAGGTCAACACCGGGGCAGAAGTAAGTCTATCTTTCAACTATTGGAAACTTTTCTCACAAGCTTCCAACCACACAAACTTAGCTTTCTTTTGAGTCAAAGTCATTAAAGGAGAAGCAATGGAAGAAAATCCCTCAACAAACCTCCTATAGTAACCAACCAAACCCAAAAAACTTCTAATGTTGGAAGGAGTTAGAGGTCTAGGCCAACTCTTGACCGCATCTGTCTTCTTAAGATCTACCTCAATACCCTTGCTTGACACAATATGACCGACGAAAGCTACGAACCTTAACCAAAATTCACACTTGCCAAACTTTGCAAAAAGTTGTTGGTCCTTAAGAAATTGCAACACAATTCTCATATGGTCCACATGTTCAATCTCACTCCTTGAATATATCAAAACATCTTCGATAAACACGATCACAAACATGTCTAGGTATTGCCTAAACACTCTATTTATCAAGTCCATGGATGCCGCCGGGGCCTTAGTCAAACCAAACGACATCACTAGAAATGCATAATAACTATGCCGAGTTTGAAAAGCCGTCTTAGGGATATCTTCCCCTCTCACCCTCAATTGGTGATAACCAAAACGAAGATCAATTTTAGAGAAATAACTAGTCCCTTGAAGTTGATCAAACAAGTCATCAATCCATGGAAGAGGATACTTGTTCTTTATGGTCACTTTGTTCAATTGACGATAATCGATGCACATTCTAAGAGACCCATCCTTCTTTCTAACAATCAACATCGGAGCACCACATGGAGAGGTACTCAGTCGGATAAAACCCTTATCCAACAAATCCTTTAATTTCTCCTTTAACTCTTTTAACTCCGTCGAAGCCACTCTATAAGGAGGAATAGAGATGGGTTGCGTATCCAGAAAAAGGTCAATACTGAAATCTATTTCCCACTTGGGTGGAATACCTGACAAATCATCAGGGAAAACATCCGGGAACTCATTAACCACCGAAACTGTCTCAATAGAAGGGGTTTAAAAATCTACATTCCTCACCCTAACAACATGGTAAAAGCAACCTTTCGAGATCATCTTTCTAGCTTTAAGGTAGGACCAAATTGACCTCTAGGCATGAAATCCCCCTTTCCATTCTAAGATAGGCTCATTCGGTAATTGGAATCTAACCACCTGAGTTATACAATTGACAGATGCATATCATGTATGCAACCAATCTATACCAATAATCATATCAAAGTCTAACATGTCAAGCTCTCCAAGTCAACAAGAGTAACTCTAAGGGACAAGGAAATAGGACATCTTCTATAAACCCTCTTAGCCACCATAGAATCACCAATCGGGGTAGAAACCAAAAAAGGTTCTAATAACACTTCGGGGAGCATATCAAGCCTCATGGCCACATAAGGTGTCACAAAGGAAAAAGTATCACCGGGATCTAACAAAGCATACACATCAACGAGAAAGACTTTTAACATATCGGTCACTAAATTCAGGGAGCTCCCTTGGCCACCTCAGGTTTGGAGAGCATAAAAGCGGTTTTACTTTGAAGCATTGGAGTTTGAACCACTTGAAGGAGTTTGTTTGCCCTCTCTTCCCTTAGCCGTGAGTGTTGGGCAATTCCTCAACTGATGACCACTCTTACCACATCAAAACAAACATCCATGCCTGCTAGGCACTTACCATCATGATTCTTCCCACATTTGGCACAATTAGGCCTAATAACATAAGAGCCACCACTATTACCTCCTTGAGGTTTAGAGTTGGAAACCCTATCCTTGTAGACCCTTGGAATAGTAGAGGAGCCTTCGTTGGAAAATCTTTGTTTGAACCTTGGTCGACCTTGTCCATCGGACCTAGCATTGGAGAAGTTCCCATCACCAGTTCTAGCTCTTTTCACCTCCTTATTCTTTTTCTTGAGTTTCTCTTCTTCCATTTGTTAGGCATGCACCATGAGACATCAAATATCCATATTCAGGATAAGTATTATTGTACGACATTCTTTGACTACCATGTCAGACACTCCCGTCACAAATTTATTCATCTTAGGCCTTGAAGCCGCCACCATAGTTGGAGCATACTTGGATAATTGGGTGAACTTTAGAGCATACTCCTTAACACTCATACCTCCTTGATGAAGTTTAATGAACTCTTGCATCTTTGCTTCCCTCAAATCTAAGGGAAAGAATCTATCAAGAAATGCTAATTTAAACACTTCCCATTATACTGGGCCTACTCCTACGAGTCTCTCACCCTTCCACTGATCATACCAAACTTGAGCTAAATCTTATAGTTGGTAGGCAGCTAGCTCTGCCTTCTCTTCCTAAGACATCCCTACAATAGAAAGTACTTTATAAACCTCATCGATAAATCTTTGAGGATCCTCTTCCACTTTGGAGACATGAAATTTGGAAAGGGTTCATTCTAGCAAAATCCCTAACCCTTAAAGCAACCGAATTCACATTAGTATTCACATGAGTCACAAAATCTCTATTGTTCTGAGCCGTCACAGCTTGAGCTTGAGTCATTAATGCTTGGGCCAACATTTGAAAAACTGACCTAACCTTCACATCCCACATAGCCGAATGATTAATCGAAGACTGATTAGATTGAGGAGTTTCTTCATTCATATTGTCATCTCCATTCTTAGAATGTTAGCCCTTTGTGTATTCATATCCTGAAGACACACGAGCAGGATTAGGAAAGGGACTTTATATAGTTAAACTCTATAGCATAACTTAAGAGTAATGAAAGAAGTGTAGTTTCCTAGTCATCTTGTAGCCTCTCTTTCATAAATGTGGCGCGCTTCACACTTATGAGCAAGACTCTACAAGACATGTCTTATAAGACATCATCCTAGAATCATTATATGCCTCGTGCTCTGATACCAAGTTTTACACGACCAAGGGGTACCCCTAGATGTGACAAGACGTATTTAACCCCGAAGGGGTCTCA
The DNA here is from genome assembly GCA_029007595.1 of Solanum commersonii. Classification (NCBI taxonomy): domain Eukaryota; kingdom Viridiplantae; phylum Streptophyta; class Magnoliopsida; order Solanales; family Solanaceae; genus Solanum; species Solanum commersonii. The sequence goes on from JAJTWQ010000311.1 coordinate 154,920, forward strand.
TACAATCCCCTTAGCATATCATAACATAAACATAGAACAATAAAGAGTAAAAACGCATTTCAAGCCCAATATTTTCATAAAGGAAAGCGGACGTCTAGACTTGTCTCACTATAGCCATCTATTAGAATACTGGAATCAAATAGGGACACAGCCCATAGAGCATAGTCTAAAAAAGGAAAAATAAGAAATGAAACTACTAAGTGAAAACATACATCCTCGAATCATGAAGACTCACCAACAAGCTAGGAGAAATGAGCAAATCCAAGCATTAGCCATAACGAGGACAACCTTGAGAACTAGACCCTACACTTAAGGAAAATGTAGGAAAATATGAGTTAGTACAAAAATGCACTAAGTATGTTAGCCATGCATAAAAACAGTAAAACATGGAAAAAGGGACATGTCATTTGAATGCATACAATTTACTTAGTTAAAACATCATTTTAAAGATAGTGGAAAACCATAGGTGATAAGCATATTCATTTCGGCGATGTCCAGGGCCATTCGGTGGATTACCGACACCAATCGGTGAACTAGAAGTAGCTCGCTGAAAGTTACAGAAGAATTATGAGAATTAAGGGGGCAGAAGGGCGATCATAAGGAACTTTTAGTGAGTCACCGAATATACTCTATGAGCACATGCATATTGTCGAAAGTTACAGAACACAACCTCAACATTTAGCGAAATAAAGGGCGATCCAAGGGATGTTTGGTGATCCGCCGAACCCTTCGAGAGCTCAACCCTTCTCGCCAAATGGCCCTACGTGCCAATTTTTCACCCTGTACTTCAATATCAATCCCTTAGCCCACGAAACCAAAATTAAACACAAAATACATGCAATTAACACCATACCCATAGGATCCACTACACGAAAAATGACCTTTTGTGAGGGGATATTTGGCTGTTAAAAGTCCAAATACGATCTTTAAAGGTCATTAACGATGGAGACAAATCCTGTCGTCGTTCGTCGTTAAAAGCTCCGACGTTAAAAGTTTAACGACGAATTTCTATCCGAACGTTAAAACTTTTTACGACAACATAAAATTCTGTCACTATATGTCCTTTTATAGCGACCGAATTGTCCCTACGCTAATTAATCAATCCCGTTCAAAATCATTTGCAGCAACTAATTTTTAACCACTACAGATATTTTTAAAGACCGAAATTCCCTTCGTTAATAACTTAATTTGTATATTAGTTTCAACTTCTATACTTTTAACGACCAAAATTTTCGTCAATAATGGTCATTTCAATATTAGATCATGTCATTCATAAAGGAGTTTCAAGGACTACATTCTTGTTTTCTATTACATTAATATTGTACTACTTTACTAATAATAATAATTAATCTCACACACATTCAAACATATATTAAATAATTGAATTGATATAAGAATTCATCATTAATAAAAAGAACTAAACAAAGATATATATCCAAGTTGTATGTCATCAACTTTAATCAACTTCTAATTCAGAAAAGAAATTTGCAACATATATACATATGATATAGTCTTTAAACCACCCCTAATAAAATCCTCACAAACTTCAACTTGCTCCTTACCTTCTTGAATGATAAATATTTCATATTCAAATTCTTGAGCTGCAAAAGAAGAAGAAGTGTGTATCAGTTTGATAACAAAAAACAAAGAATTTAAGTAGAAACTCATATAGGACTTCAAAATATTTAGCAGAAAGGATGCAAAAAAAAATTAATGCTTCTAAAAAGCAGGTGAACAATAACTAATGCATTTATTAGGGAGAAACCAGCCACTACGGACTATAGCTATAGTTTTTAACACTAATACAACAATCGTCTTTCTTCAATACAAATGTGTGATAAAATTATTAGTTTTTCACCCAAAAAAATAATAATATGCTGCACACAATAACTTATAGCAAAGAAATAGTTTCATAGTATAAAACATGTGGACCAAACTATGGATGGGCATCATAAAGAGATTAATATAAATGTAAAACGTCATTACTTGTCAAAAAAGATCTGATATAAATGCACATTTTCTTCCATATATATCTCTAATTCAAATTGGATGATTTTAACTCTAACATAATGTCAGTTTCATTGAAAAAACAAAATGGAATGAACTGAGCTTTCAAGATAGGACAAACAACATTTTAATACAAATATGGACAAAAAAGATTTGGCAGATAAACAATGAAGAGAAGATGGAAAATATTTTGTCTCGTCACACAAGGACTACTAAAACATCTCTCAAAACACATAAAAATTTAAGAGTTCTTTCTCTGTTTTGAATTTAGTATGTGATTACTTTATTCAATGCTTCTTCCTCACGAAACTTAGGGAATGAAAAAATGAAAACTATTGCCAAGTTTACTATTAAACAAATGAGGCACACATAATTATCTACCTTCCTACTCTAACATGTTTTACGTATACAGTCAGTGTTAGTTGCTTTTCCTCAAAAAGAAATGATTGATGCACCAAAAGTTAGGAAATATATATCCTCTTCATGACATCAAAGTGTATTGGTTCCCTTGTTTTATCTTTAAATCAGTTTACCAAAACATGATGCATATTCTTACTTCTTTATTTGTTTAAATTAGCTAATGTATCTAGGAACTGAATAATTTGTGGATTTTAATTGGTTACTAAAAAATTTCTGCCACTAGGAGTAGTTTTAATCATGAATATTGTGCTACATAGAAGTGTTCTCTTGCACCGTATATTTATATTTGTACGAAGAGACAGATGAGTGTTGAAAGTTCTGCACATCACTACAACTTTTATGCTATACTTCCTGCATTAAACTATAGTTTAGCTCCTTTCAGTTCACTTTCCTCTTGTTTTCTTTTCATGTTTATAATTGGCAAAACTAACTCTCACTAGAGTCATTATATTCCCTGTTATTTCCATCAAATAAACCAAACTAAATCAGGTAATGTTGAGGTTAATATCAGATACAAAGTAGTTCTTGACTTCTTGTTTCCTGTTAGCTACTTGTGGTAAATCATAAGACAGTTAGCACACAACATGTAAGCAAAAATCAAAGTTCAAGATAACATCATGTTGAAAAAGTAAGAAGCAAAACTAGGTTTAACTTGCTAAATAGAGTCTTTAGGGTCGAAAAAACTCTTCAACTCTAATAGACATCTTTTAACTTCATATAAAAATCCATCTATCTTTTCCTTCTACTCGTTAGGAGTTTGAAGGTTGTGGATGTTGTTAGGGATTATCAAGGGTTGATGAAGGAAATTTGTTTACGTTGTAAGAATTTTATAAGCTTTTATTAGTTATTCGTTTCATATCAGGCTCTCCTTTTACGAGGGTTGAATTTAGCCAAGTGTTTAAAGAATCATGCTACAATAGTCATTTAATCCTTCATTTAGGAACTAGTGGTCCTTAAGGAAAGAAGGTAAACAATTCAAAGACTCTTGCTGAACTAGGATAGGAGCCTAAATATCCAAGCTTCCCTCATTAGATGGGAGTTGCGGATCAAATTGTGGCAGAAGCTCTATTCTTTGAATGATTGAATGAATGCATGTGAACTATTTTGGCACAAGTAGCAATAATAAATAACATGGAGGGACAACACAATAATGAATAAGAAAGAGAGACACGGAAAAATTACTCTCTGCTTAAGAGGAATCAAGCATTGTCCTCCACTTTAGTCGTCTTAGTTGGAGCAGCTAAGGTCTCCCACATTGAAAGTTAGACTTATGAGTAAGAACAGTCACAAATACTAAACCTTTTCCAACTAATGAAAAGAGTTTCATATAGCATTGCACAATAATTTCATCATAGACCAAAGAAAATTGTCTACTAACCTGTTAACTAGTTCAATATATTGATCAGTGGAATATAGTGGTGATGAAGGTTGACAAAACACTACAATTGCAAGTTGTTCATATTTTTTCTCGAGCTCATCCACGCGTTGACAATTATTCTCTAACTCATCCATTCATTTCACTTACATTCAACATTCAACTCATCTAGCAATGCAACCTTTAAAGAGTTACCACTATTCCAACTCATTCGATGTTATCCTGCCACAAATCCAACCACATTATTTTTAGGTTGAAGTCCAAATCACTTGTCAACGACCTCAATATTTGTAAGAGATGTATTAAGATTGAATCACTTTTTGGATCTCAAAATATAAAACACAGGACAAATCAAAATAATTAAGCACATAAAGTTAAATGGTGTAACAAGAAATTTATGAGTAAACATCCATATTTTGCATTTGTTACAGGTTCAACAAGCTTGGTATCCTTCTTATGTGTCTCAAAGAAGATAGTATCCATGTTTGGTGGCTTACCATCTTTTCCTCCCTTCACAGATAAATAAAAAGGTAAAAGAAATCAAATTAACAGAGAAGAGGGTTTCTAAAAAGTTTCTAGATTTACTTACTAATTCATAAATAATCTCTCTAATAGGCTTACTAACAGTGCGATGAGGCATATAATGTGAGCTGCAACCACAATAAATTGATGCGTAGGCAGTTGCGACTAAATGTAGTAGATTTGGTATGGTACTTACTCATGTTACCTAGACACAAATTTATTGTCTGGCTAGAAGCTGGTTAATCAAGAGAAATTTCTAACAAAAGAGAGGAAGATTAGACTACAAATACAATTAGAAGATAACAAGTGTTGTCTATATAGAGATAACAAGTTGGAAACTCGATTGGATCTATTATCAAAATGTACTCACTACTCAGCTTACTGCAGAGTGTAGGAGTTTTCCATATCAACGTTCGATCTCCTCGCAGACTCAATTGGGGGAAAAAGTAGTTGGTAATATTCTATGAAGGCAACATACTATTCACTATGTACTAAAAATTAAATGTTGGTTATAAAAAAAACACTAAAGACAGAACTAGTGAATTGGAGTACAAAAGATGAAGGCAACACAAAGCTTAATATGGATAAAGGGAAGGTGCTCGAAAAATAATATGAAAAGGAATTAGTTACAGCTGTATGGAGAGATAGAATCTACCACACTTGGAGAGAAACAAACTGAAAAGGAATTAGTTACAGCTATATGGAGAGAGAGAATCTACCACACTTGGAGAGAAACAAACTGAACAATATTCAGAGAGACTGCTAAAAATACAAAGATTACATTTGTACAAATAATAAAGAGATAGCTGAAAGAGTGGATTACTTGAAACACAATAGGAAAGTTAATATATGTAGATACCTGGTCCAAGAATTTTGTAACTAGGTGATACAATTTTACTTTATGTGCAAAACAAAATAGTCCATATCAACAACTTCCAACTTAAAAAATTAAAGAAAGTAATGTTGTAAATCCTTACCGTAACGGCATTCCACATTTGTTCTAGCTTATCGATCTTTTACTATGTACCCACAATGGACACATATGTTTTCCTACTAATGAGAGATGGAGGATTCAGATCTTTATAGGAAGTTTTTGGTCCTTTCTCAAGCTAAAATACAGAGGAACTTCAGTACAAAGAAATCTTTGCTTAGAGACTTTTTAGAAGCTACACTCAAATAGCTCGCCCTTGTTCAAGGAAGAATGGCCCTAATTAGTTTCACATTAGAGAAGAATGCTACCGATCAGGGAAAGTTGTGCTAAGTATATTCTACGCAATGTTGGGCCTGAGATGATTTTAATTTTTTTGGATAACTGGACTAGTAAAGTGCAGTTGGCTAGCACCATCAATAGTCCCCCTAGAGGAAGAACCCAAGAGTAACTAATTTTATTCATAATGGCTACTGGAAAGTGAACAGGTTTAAAGCAGTTTCCCTTAACAAGTAGTTCAAAAAATCATGAACATCCAAATTTATGATGAACAAGAAGATCTGCGAATTTGGTCCATCCACTATAGTGGAAAATTCACGTGTCACAATACTTCGGAGTCTATGAGATAGAAAAACAACCAATGCATTACTTCAAAGATGATCTGGAATCGTAAAATGAAAAATCACTTTCAAGATATCATTTTTGATTATGAGACTATCGAGAATTAGACTGCCAGTTGACAATTCCCTCTAAAAATTCAAAGTTCTTGGCCACTCTAGGTGTTGTTGGTGCAAACAGTATTTTGATGAAAGTATGGAACACAAGTTTTATAATAGTGACTTGGTTAACTACTTAAGAACCTTTTACAACACTATCACCCACATAATTAAAGATATGACTACACTAGTGCACAAAGAAGAATAACATTAAGTTAAAATAAAAGGAAAAACAAACCTAAATGGATCCTCAAAACTTAGGGAAAACAAAGAATTTGAAAAAATGAGACATTCCACAAAGCAATTCAGAGTGAAAATAGCACAAACTTAACTTGAAAAGAAGAAAAATTAAGTGTTGAACAGATCAATAAGACGATAAGCAGTAAGAAGAGAAGATTGGTTCTATTTTAAGAAAATTAGAATGTGTTATGCAATTATTCAACCTAATTTTTCTTAATAAATTTGGAAATTGGCGTATCTTGTTCATTTTGATCGTATGTGTGTGTTGATTATCTTCTGGCTGATTTTCCTCCAACAAACTGACACTCCTAATTTGAAACTGAGTCTTACGATTAGATAAATTTTGGAATACAGATTTGGGCAAAACAAAAAATCCCCAAATCTCCAACTGAATTTGAGAGAAGTATGTATAATGTATTGCAGATTTTGCTCAAATTTCTCTAAATGTACCAGAGAGAAGTTGTGCTTCAGTTACGTTCTTGAGTTGCTCCCTAGATTCTCTAATAGAATGATAGAAGATCAGAAACATCATTATTGAATCTATTTTCTTACGGAGGGGGGGAGTGGGGTATGTGGACTATTTTCTTACAGAGAGGAGGGGTGGTGTATGTAGTGTGCTGTTGAAAAAAAAAACTAGGGAAATTATTTATGTATATGCGCCATTCTGTTATTTTTAACAATCGGATATTGATGTTTTTAACATCCGGATGTGTATTTTTCGCTAATGTTAAATTGTACATTGATCTTTTAACGATGGAAAAAATATTTAGTCGCTATAAATACACTTTAACGACTGGATTCATACCCCGTAGTTAAGAATTGGATGTTAAAGGTAAAATTTCTTGTAGTGGGATCCATCCCCTCAGGGTACTTATACTTCCCCCGATTAGGCCAAAATTGGAAAATTAACATCTTTTGCCCTTAAAAATGACGTTAACCGCTCTATCATAGGGAAAAAATAGACAATTAGCACAATTCAGGGCTACTCAGACTTCACCCCGCTAGACCCATGCCATTTACAACACAACCCAACAATTTAAACTCAATTCTAACAAGCAACGACACGGGAACCATGATTTAATGCCAATTAATTATGAAATCACTTAAAGACGGGCAAACCAACAATCACACGATGATCAAAATGACATTACCCACATATATCAACAAAAAAGTATCAAAAGCATTTGATTTCATTAAACAATTAAGTTTCGGGTTTGGAAACAAACCTTTTGATACCAAAATTTATAAAACTAAGAGGCAAAGTAATTCCAAAATCCATCCCAAACACAACGAGAGTAAAACCACGAGAGTAAGAATAATTTAATATTAGAGTGAAAGTGTGGGAGTTGAAAAAGTGAGAAAGTGAAGGATTTTTTAATCTAAAACCCGTTTGGCCTTTTAAAACCATTCAGTTCGCACGCAAGTTGGCGAAGTAAGTCACGTCCACCGACCCACTCGGCGATTATCGGAGTGGTATTTTGGATCGCCAAGTTTTATAGAAATCCCAACAATTTGGGGGTTTAAATGGCCGACAAAGTCGGGCTCCTCGACCTGTTCGACGACTCACAGACTGAGCTTTTGGCGCACCGAGTTTTACAAAAACCCCCATCAAGATGGGTGGTTCAAATGGCGGTCCAAATCGGGCATTCCAACCTGTTCGGCATGTCATCAATTGGACTTTTAGCTTGCCTACTACTCCTTTTCCAACACTTTCAACTTTTCAATCTATAAAATCAACATTCATTATTCAAAAACAAGATTTAAAAACATCAGAAACTTGGGTTGCCTCCCAAGAAGCGCCTTATTTAATGTTGTGGCACGATGGAGATACCAATCCAAACTTCATTTTTGGGGTTGACCATTATGTCACTAAGAAACCCTCCTTTTAGCCTTGGATTTAAATGAGTTGATATTTGACCTATTTGTGTCTCTAACTGTTTAATAGAGACAGTGTAAGAGGTCACTGTCTGATTGAGAGTTGAGACATCCTCCTTCATCTCTTACAACACTTTGTACGACTCTTCTACCTTATTGAGAATGCGTGCAAGCATGTCTTCTGTATGGAAGTTCTCTGGGTCAGCTTTTTGCTCTTTAGGCTTTTGGTTCATGAGGTAGGACATATCTTTCCTTTTTGCCATCCTTTTCCTTACACGTAGCATGACGGTCACACCATTCTCTGTCACGGTCTCTCCATCCATTATCTCTTTTCCAACCTGGATTTCAACCCGGCCTTGGATAGTTTGGACGAAAACCTCTTCCTTGATTTGCAAGGAAGTTCATTTCCTCATTATACAATGCCTCAAATTGTGCTTCTTCATGGTTTGCTCCACCAATACTCACAACATTTAAACTCTTCAACCCACTACCCATCACATCTTTTGCCAATATATCCAATCGGGTCATCATTTTGGCCATATTTTTGTCTCTCTCTTGATCCTTCTCGATATGTTCTTTTGTCATCCTAAAAGTGAGCGGACTCACTTGATCCTCATGAGTGTACCATGCTCTTATGATCTTGGTCATGCCATCAAGGAGTTGAGATGCTACCTCATAAGGCTTTTGCATTATACCTCCAGAAACAAGTTGATCAGCAACACCTTTGTTCACCAAGTCAAGAATCCTACGAAGTATAGTAGCACGACGTTGTTTGAAGTACCAACTTCTGAAATCTCAGCGACATTTTGTGGATTGGTTCACCGTCCAAGCATTTGAAACCTTGGATATTATCCCTTAATGTCATCATTTTTATGGCAGAAAGAATCTCACATAGAACGTTGTGGTAAGTTCATCCGAATTCCTCGGTAGCTCAACTAACCATTTGGTATCTTCACCCATCAAAGAGAATGGGAACAACTGAAGACGAACTAATTCTTGTGATATGTTCTTGAATGAGAATGGAACACATATGTCCACGAAGTTCCGGACATGCTCATGGGGATCTTCATGGGCCTGCCCTCCATATAGCCCTTCTATCTCCAAAAGTTGTAGCATCTTGCTAGTGACATGGAAGATTGCATTCCCCTCAACATGAGGTAGGCGTATTGCACCAACACCATCCAATTGAATCGGGTCATTAACATCGTTTAGATTTCCAATATCATCTTGGTGGCCAACTTGGCTACCATTACTCCCGTTCACGCTCATTTCTTCTTCTATTAAAAAAAGGCAACACAACACAAAACAAAGAAAGTCGATTCAACTACAACACAAGAATATTACAATTTAAACATAAATACCATAATTCTAAACACCACTCACCGGGCGATTGTAATCTAGTATAAAACCCAACGAAGATTTGGGGTAAAACCTAGAGAGAGCGGTATAAGTTCAAATTCAGTTACGAAGTTACAAATGTAATATAATTGTTGGTAGGAATATAAATTGTCGTAAGCACGTTGTTAAATTGAAAGGGGTGACAACAAATGTCATATGGCGGTTTGGTTTGTCAATTAACAACTAAAACAAATATAAAAATAGGGGGTTTCAACAATATTAAGAGGAATTCTCAAGAAGTGATTGATTATATGCTAATTATGATATATGGGTAATTGAAGTTTATTAATAATTTGTTGAATCATTATGGGTAGGTTAGACCATAAGTGCAATAGCTTACTCTCGAACAACTATTGTGGTTCAGGTGAGTTCTCTCGAACCACGACAAACTTATCACCACAAAATAGCCCAAACACTTAATTTATCTACTCTCTCGAGCTAAACCTATAACAACCCACACGCTACAATAATCAATCGATATCCTTGGTTTTAGAACCTCTCTCTCGAGCAAGCCCAAAAAACTAAGCTCAAATTTTATTTGGAAATATAATTCATGAATTACTACTAAGCTATCAATCAAACCCACATTAAAACAACAATTAAATCATTAAACAACAATACCCATAAGCTAATTAAGCCAATAATCACGTGATCACACCCTAAGAATTGGGGTTTTAGCTACACTTCATAAAAAGAGAAAAACAATCACTAACTATATTAGCCATGAGCTAGGTAAAAGTTTCCAAGTCTCTACAATGCTCCAAATTGAACTAATTCAAAAACCCAATAGCAATTCCTCAAATTTTTGTCTCAAAAACTCAAAAAAAAATAAGAATTATGGAATTAGAACTCTGGGAACTGGAAGAAGATTGGGAGCCCTTTTTTCTTTTGTTGAAATTTCAATTTATAGTTTCCTAATTTTTGGCCTGAAAGGCCATTTAGCGAAGTAAGTCACGCCTCGCCAACCATGTCGGCGATCCACCCTTCGCTCTAGTCCATTTTCGGTTTTCATTGGCCATTTGTTTTCAGGGTTTGTGACTTTAGGCGATCAAGATGTCTATCGCGGAGTCTTTTGACTATCTGTCGATTGTCCATTTCTGTCACCAAATTACTTCTTTCCCTGGGCTGGCACACTGAAACTTTGGGCTAGCTAAAGAGCCACTTGGAGGTTCGCCGAGTGGTGTTGTCGATCACCAGGATCACTTTTCTTCACTTTTTCAGCTTGGTAGTTCCTTTTTGTCTGGTAGTGTCCTTGCCTTGCTCCTTAGCCTTCATAGCTGGAAATCAACACTTTAATATTAGTTTAGAGTAAATTAGGCATTTGAGGACACTTAAACTATCCAAAAAAAACCCTAAATGAGTTGAAATCTTGGACTCATCAGATATCTTCTTCTTAAAACACCTCCGATCGCCGCCACATTAACAAATCATTGATCACAAAGCCAATACTTACTTTTAGAGAGAAAAATCTCAATAATTGGAGATAGACAAAAGATCAAATCAAAATAGGAATGTGGGACCCACATCGAGAATTCCTATATTGACTCCGTCAAAATGTCCTATATAGCTCAAGGAACTTGTGCCCTGAAATAGGGCATAATCCAAGCTCGAAAATGGACTAAAACAACCCATGTAAAAAAATCACCATAAAGCTCAAAAATCAAGCTTAGGTAGATTCTTTGGGGCAATAATTACCTCGAAACAATGACTTCCAAGCTTCTCCGACCAATCCAAAACATAGCAACACCAAAACAAGACCCAAAAAAACTTAAATTGCCTTTATATGAGCTTCCTAGCTCAAGAAATTACATTAAAATATGAGAACTGAAGCTGAAATTAGGCATTTAAATATTATAAAACTTGTCGCTAAAAGTTATTTATGGTCGCTATATCTATCATTACCAGTCTGCACCAACAAAACCAGATTTTTCTATTTTTCAAAGTCTCCGAACAGACGCTCGGGATTTGTTCAGGACTTGATAGAAATAATCATGATATTCTACCCCACAAAATTCAATACTCTAGACTGAATGGAACAATCTAAATTTCCATCAAAGGTTGTCTAGCTCAATGATAAGTGGATCCCAAACCCAAGCTCCATTTTTAGCCAAATTCTACGTGTCAACTTGAAAAGAGACCAGAAGCCTCAAGACCCTGATGAAGGGTTGCTCTAGGCAAACCTTGTTATCATGAGCTAGTAAAACTTCCAGAATTGATGTGTGAGACTGTCTTCATGTAGTTTCGGTCGTAATCGATCATAGAAACTCAAAATCTCCAAAACATAGATACTTGCACAAAACTCAAATAAATGATCCGACAATCGAAATGTCAGTCCTAGCAATTCATAAATGACTTGGGCTCACTAAAAGAAATGTATAAACACTAAAAAGATCAGACAATGTAGGACATGACCTGGACGGTTATTACAACATCCACTACTAAAAAGGACTTATGTCTGCAAAAGTAGAAAGATAGTTACATCCTAAAGCCATAAAAATATGAGGGTAATAGGCTTGCATGCTTTTCCAAACCCTCAAGCATCCCCTTGAAGAAAAACACATCAACACAGAACTCAAGTTAGGAGGAAACTCCTCAAGTCCACTTCAACACTTCAAAAGCTGCTTCAATTAGTTTTTGGGCTCCAACTCTCGCCCAACTGAACCAAACTTGGCCAAAAGTGCCAGATCCACTAAGGAAAACCAATAAAACACAAATACCATAGAATTGAGAAAACATGAGACCAAGGAAGATTCAAGCCAACTCACCAATCAAAATACCTACATTATGCTTCAAATCCAACATCTTCTAGTAATCACGAATGTTATGTCATTACTTAGTTATCCTGACATCTCCAGAACCATCTGAATCTCGCCTACAAGAAATACACAATACAAACTTCAGGAGGGTGACATGCCCTAGTGAACATCGAGGATCGACAACCACCAAAACAAGGAACTCAACCCTGGGCAAAGCGTAAAATCATACACCAAGTCATGAAACCAAAAATCTTAATTGAAACACAACTTTCTGAAACCTAACAGTCTACTCCAAAGACGATCATCCCACGAACGACAAAGTTTCACTAGGCCTAGCTTTTACTGACGTACTTCTACGAAGGTAACTTCTGGAAAATTGACACAAGGTGCCAACAAACAACTCTTTCACCACAAATTTGATCTAACCACCCCTAATCCAAGGGAAACCAAGACGGTAGGTGGAGCATAAATATAGTCAACCAAATGATAATGGCTGAAAGGTACTAATTCCCATCGAAGAACACCTCAAGCATCCCAATATGACAAAAGAAAACCTCGTATCCTGAACAAATCCTAAACCACATGTTTCATGAATTACTCTGACCCCATCTTGTACATGACATTCTTAGAAAATTTGCATTCTCCAATAAAATTTATAGTCATGAGACACCAAGGAACACCACCACCCCAACAAAATTAGAAAAAAACATCGAGAGGGACCTACACAACTGCAGAGAACCAACCGTAGCAGTAACAATGTGCAAAGAGATATCACACCTGAGAATCTCGGCTAGACATAAAAAAACACCAAGACCACCAGAAAGAAATTAATCCAAAAAGATCAAAAAGTGAATCAGAACTTCTCCGCCAAGAATAATATTAAGGCAAAAGATTAAAACGACAAACTAGAACTACCACAACACTGCAAAAGACCATACTATCCTTCACACAATTACGATAGTTAGAAATTTCCCAACTACTACTACAAAAGGATGATACATAACTAAGGCAACCTCCTACGCTTACTAGGTCCAACTACATAACAAATTCAAATCGTTAAAGCTAGTGTAGTCACCTATTTAACAAGAATCGGCATCATAGGAAAAATATACAAAAAGGGTGGCAAAAGGGAAATCCATAATCCTGAGTACACTATCACAAAAAACAAACAAAGAAAAGGCATAAGGAATTACTTACCAAAAACTCCCAATATGAGGCACACGACCGAGTCGATTCACTACTAAAAGAAATAAAATACAAGAGATAAAACACATTCACAATCCATAATAGGTTAGTTACGATTATCAAGAATGGAAACCAAGTCAAATAGGCATGAATAGGTATGAAAACCCCAAAACCACACAAAATAAGAAATGATGGGACAAAATAATGAAATCACATCCAAAGAAGGGCTACCAAGACCTTCAGCCTCTGGCCTACCTGTAAGAGCATAAAACATATTGTACCTGACCTTGACTTAAGCAGCTTAAGAACCACCAACATCCCTTAGGGCACCACCTCTAACAAATAGTGCAATCAACCCATGAGACTGACCCAACTGAACATAACCTACTATAGTCCCATGACAACGATGAGCTCTAGATCGATGGCCAAGCTCTCCACAAATACAACAAGGTCCAACAACTCTAGCATGAGGAATAGAAGAAGGAAGTAATGTCTAGAACATCAACTCCCACCTGGGAAACTCCATGGACTAGTGTTCAAACTCTCCACAATCATAGCATCCCCCAAAGGTTGAATCTTGACATGAAGAAGGGGATTAATTGCACTATCTACCTCTGCCAAACTCGGGATGAACCATAGAAAAGTGCACTAGGGCCCTACAGAAATCTCTTACAATGTGGCCTACCTTGCAACACCTGCAATACCCATCACCAAGATCAACTTACTACGAACACCCACCTTCAGTAAAATGAGACCCAACACCTAAAGGCCCAACATGATCACCATGAGAAGTTTGACATGAGCTCCATTTGGCATAGGAACCATAACCTATCTCATAATCCCTTAAACCTAAATTGCTACTGCCATATGGTTCATAGGTCAAGAAGGAAGTTTTCTCTCACTGAACCAATATATGTCTCGAAGTGGAATGATGTTATCCTTGAACTAATAGCGAGGCCTTCCACTACTATCTTTGTAAGTTTTGAGTTAAACATGCTTCATAGCCCTTACATGAATAACAACCTTGGGAAAGGTAGACCCATATGCTATCAAGTGCCCTGATGCAAACCACAGTGGCAAAGACACTCTCTTGACACTTGACTCAAATCACAATCTATAGGGAAGGATGTGGGGTTAAGCCCAACCCACATACAAAATCCCAATACACAATCAAATACTTACAAAGAATCTTGTTCGAGACCAATCAACTCTACCATGTCCAAAGAAGCACCCACTTCTCAAAGAACCACACCTGCATGTGGTATATTATTAAAGATACTCGAGCCTTCTAGCACTGAACCTTGAGGAGCCAAGGTAGTTAATGAACTTGTCGGAGCCTGGGATACAGCCTGACTCTCATTCTACTGAAGCAAAATTCTGAATCTCAAGGTATGTTCCCAATTGAGGCTCGTTGGACTGACAAAGAGCTGAAACTCTAGTAAAATGCGCTAATGCTCTATCTGCTTCCATCATATACCTCGTGATATCCTTCAAAAAGAGAATGGGTAACAAAAAAGTAGTTTTAGAGGTTAATCAAAACAAAACTGCATGATAAGGAGTCTAAAATAGATTGTTTCCTAAGAATGACCTATAGCCTCCTCAAGAAACAATAAAGATGTCTCAACACACAAATCCACAAGACTCTACTAGGAACTTTCTTTCATACCTATTATGTTGGTCAACCTAGCACTATGATACTCACTTGTCACGACCCAACTTCTCAGATGATGTGGCACGAATTACAAACCACTAGTAGGTAAGCCTAATCCTAAGCTCGAAACCATAGTAAATGAGCTATCACACGAAAGATAATTAATAAGAAGCAATAAGCTAGTAATAATGAGTAGAAAGAAAGATCAATTGAAATAATACAAGAAATAATCCCCAAGACCTGACATTAGTTAGTAATTGAACATCTAATTGAAATAAGAGTACAAGGTTTTTACAAATACAATATGAAAACTAACCTAACAAGTATATATGGAAACCAGTAACTTTGAACACCAGAACCTCATCCCAGTCTTTGAATCTCAAAAGTTCCTTATGAAGATATCCAAGACAACAACGAAAACTCATACTATGATGTGTAGGACATAGAACTGTGGTACGAGAACCAATAAGTGGTACTTAGTAGTAATCGGCCGAATAAGATCCAAAGAAAAAACCAGTATTAAAAATAGTAATAAGGAGAGTACAACACAAGTAAATAAGCATGAGGTATATGCTATATAAGCATGAGGTATAGGCTATGATGACAATAGGATTAAAGATCTAGAACACTTAGGGTAAAGGAAGTTAGTCAAAGAACAAACTTGGAAATGTAGGCCAACAACCTACTCTAAAGTAAACCTATAACACATGAGTCAACTACACAGGAGAACTAGCATAAAAAAAAATCTAAACAACAACAAATATCAAATTAATATCACATAAATACATAATATAGTTAAACGATAACCTAACCAGACCTCGAAAAGCCTAGAAGGTACAAACAACAAACAAAACCCAATCGGCCCTCATAAAAACAAAGGGTGAAATTAACAAGTTGTTATACTAGTTATAGAAATGCATATGAATGGAGGAAATGGAGTAGAACTAGAAGAACCATTAGTAACCAAGTGTATACACCTACTGATTAACTTTTCAAGGACACTTAATCCAGTTCTAAGCATCAACAATCATTAGTCAATATAATAACCCAACTAAATGAGTTGGGGTGGAATCCTACAGGGAGTGGTACATGTTGAAGATTCAAGAGTAAAGTACGAATATGCTCAAGTCAATCATAGGAATAGACATTTACGAGTAATATCATAATACAAATTAAGGGGTGACACGAATGTCAAATAACAAAGGGAGTTTTGGTTTCAAATTATCAACTACAACAACAACAAATAACACGAGAATGACAATAGTGAGACGGGTTCTTGGAATGTGATTGAATTGTAGGCTAAGGTAGACAAATGGGTAATTGCAAGTGTTAGTAAATAGCTGTGAATCAGTTAATAAGCTAGACTTTAGAGGGGATAAACTTTCTCTCAAACAATTTACCCAAATCAAGTTGGTTGCTCTCAAACACCAACAAGCATGCAAATAAGAACAACCTACGCTTTAGTCCATTCACTCTCTCGAGCTGAATGTATGGAAAAGGGTTTAGGATTCACTCTCTCGAGCTGAACTCATGGAAACCCAATACCGACAGACCATCAATTTAGTAATCTTGGTTTTAAAACCTCTCTCGAGCAAGCCAAAAACACGAAGGTAGAACTACATTTGCAAAAACAATTCTTTAAATTGAACCATAATTACTGAATGTAATCACTTCTAAACAGTATTTAAACTAACAATTAGCAATACCCACAAACTAAATCATCCCATAATCGCATAATCACAGCCCAAGAATTGGGGTTTTAGCTAGACATCATAAAACGATAAAAATTGTTACCAAATTGTGTTTCCATAAATTGGGTAGGATTAATTTCGTCTTTACAAAGGTCCAAATTGAAAAATCTCAAAGACCCACTACAAATTCCTCAAAAGTGGAAAACTTCAATTCTTCAAAGATAAGGAAAAAATGTCTCCAAAACTCAGAGTTCAAACTCAAAATTATTCTAATGAATGTTCAGAATAAAATTGGATGATAAACATAATGTTTTACAATGTATTTATAGTCGCCAAAAATATGCTGCGAAGGACCATTAAGCACAGTAAGTCGAGCTTGCCGATCTACCCTTTGACCCATTTCATCGCCTTCTGTCTTTGGCCTTCAGCATCTTCAAGGTCTATAACTTTGGGTGATCTAACACTATATCGCGGAACCACTCAATGATCCTCCGACTGCTCCTTTCTCTCCCCAACTTGATTTTCTCCTTTAGGGCTTGGTACACTAGAACTTTAGGTGAGGTAATGGTCATTTGGCAACTCGCCAAATGGACATGGCGATCACCAAACTCTCTTTTCTTCCTTCTTTCAGCTCACTTCATTCCTTTTTGCAAGTTAGCATCCATGCTTTGTTCCTCAATCCAAATACCTGGAATTCAAGCATTTAACATTAGTTATTGGCACAAAACAAGCATTTGAGGACACTAAATATATCCAAATAAAGTCCTAAATGAGTTAAAAACTCTGACGCATCAACACCTCTGACTTAAATTTTTGCTTGTCCTCAAGTAAAACTCAAGTTCAGTAGTTCAAAAAGGATGCCTCAAATAGTGCTACACAAGACTCAATCATGAATGCACACAACATGAGTCAATTTACTCATGCGAAGATCAATTGTGCACTCAAAGATTCAAGTTGTGACTCACTATTATCAAAGACTCTCAAGTTCACACTACTTGCTTAAAATGCAAGTTCAAGCTCAAGAAAGGTACTCAAATGCCCTCACACAAAGAATGATTCCACATTTCCACACAATGGTTCAATAGTTTATAGCTCCGGAATCATAACAACTCTCACACTCGCAAAGATGAACATATGCATGACTTCACCCATAGGGTTTCCCTTATTTTCCAATAAACATTTGTTTGAGCTCACTCAAGATCAAAAAGGTCTTTTCAAGGCTTTTAATGGGGCTGAGTGTAAAGGTATAGTCATTTAGGCTCAATGGATACTATCCCCATGAAATGTGGTGTGAACAACACTTCATTTCCTTTTCTTCTTCAGTTTCATTCATGCTCAAAATTCACCCCATTATTCATTTTCCATGGAACTTTGGACACCCCATTTCTTTTTGCAACTTTATTTCAAAACTTTTTCATTTTTTTTCTTTTTCCTTCTTCTTTTCTTTTCTTTTCTTTTTTTTGTACGGAGGGGATCCATCTTTTTCAAAACCATGTATAGAGGGGAATTCCTTCACAATTCTTGATTTACCTTCCCTTTTCACCACACCTCCAACTTAGGCTTTTGGCCTAAGTTGGCTATCCAAACAAACCACATCTCATGAGGATAATGGGTGAAGGGATAAAAAGAAGGTCACATTAACATCAAGTTTCTTCTAAGAAAAGGATAAGGCTCAAGGGGTGTTCAAGCAAAGATCACACACTCACAAGGTAGGCCACAAAAGAGGTATAATGTCAAATTGTTTCACTCTTTAAAATTGTTGCCTAAGATTATTTCAAGAGCTCACATCACTTCGTCAACCAGACCAACATGGAAAATTCTAGGTGTTATCACACATGGTTCACATTAAGCTTATCACGCAAGGCATTGACACCAATGTTAAACAAGATTCCACACTTTCGCTAGTGTGCAAGTTCATCACAAGAGACTCAATTTGACAATCAGGTAGTCACAATGAGATGCAAAGAGTTCACATACTGCCTATGCAACTTCATTTGGCCTCATAGTAGCCACACGTTCATTTTTGTTCGATTGAGAGCACTATTCAAGTCATCGGTATTGATCATAACCAATACTCAAATTTACACAAGAACAACCACATTCAAACACATTCAAAAAAGGTTGCAAAATTTTTCAGAAGGGTCCAAAAATCATTTACATTCAAAACAGGGAGCCATAAGCTTAAACATCCACAAAAATAGTGTCACAACACGATATATACAGAAAATATCATCAACACAAGAGGTAGGTATGGAAATGTTTCACCCCACCACAAACAAAAAGTAATTTGTCCTCAAATGCAATAAAACATCCAAAAATCAATAAAAATGATAGAGAGGGAGGTAAAGAGGGATCGTGTCTAAATAGTTGATCCATCTGTCGGAGCATTAGTGCCCAGAGTCACATCAGAAGTACAAGCTCCACTGGACCCACCCATGGTGGTGTCTCTCAAAGAAGTCTGACGCGCAGTCTCAAACATCGCATCCTCAAGATCAGCTAGATCATCATAAACCTTAGCATCTCGCATATCTATCTGCTTGTCGTCAGTCTCTGCCTCCGACTCTTCACTTGCCATATGATCTTAATGTATGTCTCCGGTAGTGGCCGGAGGAATCTCAGAAGTCATCAGGGCATACACATATGAAACGACCCAAAAAGTTCCTAAAAATGTGCTTCGAAAGTTATCGGAAACTGGTTTAGCTATATCTAAAAATCCGTTTCATTTTTTCGAAAATCCAACTTCATATTCTTGTTTAGGGGGTCAAATTAAGTGGAAAATGGGTCTAACCCAAATTTTAGAGCAACCGTATCAAAATTCGAAATTTCCAAGTGAAGCCTTTTTCGAGAGTCTACTTTGGAGGGTCATATCTCCTAGCACACAAATAATTGGGTGGCCCATAACATATCCATGGAAATCCCATTGAATTAGCTACCCAACGCACTTCATTTCACCTCATTCGGAGTTCAGACGAAGAAGTTATGCCCATTTTCGTAAAATCCGTCCGTGTAGGAAATGCAATTTCCAGAGAGTGAATTTACTGTTCATAAGCCTCTTTTTTTTTTTGTAAGTAAGTGTTGGACCCATTTTTTTTAACCAAGGACATATTTTATTTCCTATATAGCATTAATTTAATTCTCATCTCTAAAAAAAAATTCCCAAATTACCTCTCCCATACTTGACACATTTTCTTCCAAGAACCCTAATCCAAAACCTTCCTCAAGATTGAAGAGATTCTTGCTCCAAGTTCCAAACTTCCATTGAAGACACTCTCAAGACCTTTATAAAAACTCAAGGTATGTGGTGTTGAACTCATGGGTCCTTCCACCCATAGTGCCTAGACTCTATTCTACTCACTAATTTATGGTTTAAGTTTATATTCATAAATTAGTCTTGTTCCTTGTATAAATTTCCTGCACAGTGAATTCTAGCATGAAAAGTGGTTGTTTTGAGCATGTTGTGACTCTAGAACTTGAATCTAAACTTGGAATTGATGTGGAGATTTTTCATGTGGTCTTGTGGGTGTTAAAAGGCGTTGTTGCAGGTTGTTCACTAGTTTTGCTACATAATTACTACCCTATTTTCCATACTCTTTGACCCCATTACATGCCTTCAAGGTGTTTGACAAAATGTCAAATTATGGAGAATTGATGAATTGATGCTTTAAGGCTTGAGTTATGAGATGTATGACATTCCAGAGATATGTTGATGACAAACTAAGCTTGTATGTTCATTTCATACATGAGATTGCATTAGAGCCTAATGTGAAGTTCCTATATAAAGTGTTGCATGACCATGCCCGGTCCGGGGGAAAAGAATCGGACAACCATGTGAGGGGTTTATACCTCACCACCTAGGATGCTTGGGGTGTGACCAACATCAACCATGTGAGGAGTTTATACCTTGCCACCAGGGTGTCCGGGTGTGAACAGCATCTCCCATCCTAAGTTGGGGTTATAGATTGGTTGGATTATGCACACACATATGATATCTACTATTAGTATAGATCTACTTAAACATGTTTTGACGTCACTTTGATCATGCATCCTCATATTGTTATTCATTATGCCTATGGAACTATTTCTTGCATTTCGATTGTGTCATTGTCTATTGTTGTATTGCACCCCGCATACTTAGTACATTCCAAAGTACTAACGCATATTTTGCCTACACGATGTCACCATGTTGGGACCGGAGCTACTCTTGATCCTTCTCTCCATCCACGTGGCTACTACGGTGCTTATCCGAGTTTGTTGGTGAGTCCTCAATGATTCGAGGGCTATGTTATGTTTCCTGCTCCTATGTTTTGAGACTTTAGCTTGCAATTGTATTTTGACTATGAGGAGAGCCGGTAGTATGTCATGGCCCCTATCCTATCTTTGTATGTAGAGGTGTGCGTTGGACAAGTATTTTATAAATGAGCTTGACTCTTATTCTATGATGTTATTTTGAAATGGTTTGCCCTTAGTCCCTAATTCCCGTTATTCAATGTTGAATGTACTTCCGCGATCGATGAAGTGTGATGACAAGTTTGAGAGGCTTGTTTGGGGTTCCTTCGGGTTCCTCATTCGCCATGTCACGTCTAGGCCCTAGGCTTGGGTCGTGAGAAGCTTGGTATCAAAGCACTAGGTTGTTAAATCCTCGGAGTCCAACACACCGTGTTGAGTAGAGTTCTAATTGTGGTTGTGAAGCGCGCCACGACTATGAATAGGAGGCTACAAAATGTTTTAGGAAAGGTTTACCTTCTTCATGTTCTATGTCGTGCTTAGAGTGTAATAAGGTGATTCCTCCCTAACGTTTGTCCTTTGGATTGCTAGATCATCATGCCAAACATAAGGGGAAGATGGGCCCGATCACCGGAAGAGCCACCCACCAATGGTGAGCTCCGTGATGCACTCACCATGCTTGCACAAGTGGTAGCTAACCAAGTGCAACAAGGAGCCCAAGCTCCTCAAGCTACCACCTCAGGGGAAAGGGTGAGAGATTTCATGAGGATGAACCCTCCGGTCTTCTATGGTTCAAAGGTGGATGAGGACCCGCAAGAGTTCATCGATGAGGTATGCAAAATCTTGACCATTATGGATGTTAGTGCTTGTGAGAAGGCGGAGTTGGCGGCCTACCAACTCAAGGGGGTTGCTCAAATTTGGTTTGATCAATAGAAGGGTGAGAAAGGTAATGGCTATGTGGTGTTGTGAGAGGAGTTTAAACTTGCTTTCCTTAATAGGTTCTTCCCTCTTGAGCTTAGGGAGGCAAAGTTTGTGGAGTTCATGAACTTGAAGCAAGGAGCTATGAGTGTGAGGGAGTATGCTCTCAAATTTGTCCAACTCTCCAAGTATGCACCTCACTTGGTGGCCAACTCTAGGTCGAGGATGAACAAATTTGTGATGGGTGTATCCGACTTGGTTAGTGAGGAGTGTCGGTCCGCTATGCTCATTGGAGATATGGATTTGTCTCGGTTGATGACTTATGCCGAGCAAATGGAGGAGAAGAAATTAAGGAAGAGAAAGGGGCACGAGGCCAAGAGGGCCCGATTGGAGAATAGGTTCCCTAAGGGTACTAGATTTCATCAAGGCCGAGGAAACCCTTATGTCAACCGGGGATTTGCTATCAATGTTCCTAGACCTCAAGGGGGAAGTGAAGTGGGTTCTATGGATGTATGCCCTAAGTGTGGGAGGAAGCATGGTGGTCCTTTCATGAAGGGTTCGGGTGCTTGCTTTGAATGTGGAGAAGTGGGTCACAAGAGGTTTGAGTGTCCCAAGATCCGCAATAAGGTTCGAAATGCTAACACTACTCCTTTGGGTAGAGATGCTTCTCAAAGTGGTTCCCCAAGGCACAATCGATTTTATGCTTTGCATGGTAGACAAGGTGTTAATGAGACTCCCGATGTGGTGACCGGTGTGTTGCAAATCTTTGATCTTGATGTTTATACTTTGATTGATTCGGGTGCCACCCTTTCCTTTGTTACCCCCTTAGTTGCTAGAAAATTTCATGTCGAGTCGAAATTGTTGCATGAGTCATATGAAGTATCTACTCCCATTGGTGTCTCTATTGTTGCTAGAAAAGTGTATAGAAATTGTCTGATTTGCATAATGAATAAGTTGTTGCCTTGTGATCTTGTTGAGTTGAACATGGTGGATTTTGATGCTATTCTTGGGATGGATTGGTTGCATGCATATTATGCTTCTATTGATTGTAGGACTCGTAAAGTCAAGTTCCGATTTCCTAACGAACCCGTCCTTGAGTGGGAAAGTCGGGATGTTGTGGTGAAGGGGAAATTCATTTCTTGCATTAAAGCCCATAGGTTGATTTCCAAAGGGTTCTTGTACCATATTGTGAGAGTCAATGATGTGGAGTCCAAAGTCCCTCCTATTGAGTCTATTCGGTTGTTAATGAGTTTCTAGATGTCTTCCCAAAAGACCTTCCCGGTGTCCCTCCCGAAAGGGAGATAGGTTTTGGTATAGATCTCCTTCCCAATACTCAACCTATTTCTATTCCCCCTTACCGTATGACCCCGACGGAGTTGAAAAAGCAATTAAAAGATTTGTTAGAGAAGGGGTTTATTAGACCTAGTCATTCTCCATGGGATGCTCCGATTTTGTTTGTGAAGAAGAAAGATGGGTCTCTTAGAATATGTATTGATTATCGACAACTTAATAGGGTCACCGTCAAGAATAGGTATCCTCTTCCAAGGATTGACGATTTATTTGACCAATTGCATGGGGCTAGTCACTTCTTTAAGATTGATCTTCAGTCCGGGTATCATCAAGTAAAGGTGAGGGAGTGTGATATTCCCAAGACGACCTTTCGTACTAGGTATGGGCACTATGAGTTTGTGGTGATGTCTTTCGGGTTGACTAATGCTCCGACTATCTTTATGGATTTGATGAATAGGGTCTTCAAACCCTACCTTGATTCTTTTGTGGTGGTGTTTATAGATGACATCTTGATCTATTTTCGGGGTGAGGAAGAGCACATGGGTCACTTGAGGGTTGTACTCCAAAGATTGAGGGAAGAGAAGTTGTACACTAAATATAAAAAGTGTGAGTTTTGGTTGAAGGAAGTTGCTTTCTTAGGTCATGTGGTGTCGGGGATGGTATTAAGGTGGATCCTAAGAAGACCGATGTTATTAGGAATTGGCCTAGACCTTTGACCCCGTCGGATATAAAGAGTTTCTTGGATTTAGCGGGTTATTATAGGAGATTTGTGGAAGGGTTTTCTTCTCTTGCTTCTCCTATGACTAAGTTGACTCAAAAGAAGGCTAAATTTGTGTGGTCGGATGAGTGTGAGGAAAGCTTCCAAACTTTGAAAGAAAGGCTTGTGTCCGCTCCTATTTTTTCACTTTCGGATGGGTTAGAAGGTTTTGTTGTTTATTGTGATGCTTCCTATATTGGTTTGGGTTGTGTGTTGATGCAAAGTGGTAAGGTTATAGCCTATGCTTCTAGGCAACTTAAGGTTCATGAAAAGAATTACCCAACCCATGATCTTGAATTGGCCGTCGTGGTTTTTGCTTTAAAGATTTGGCGTCACTATTTGTATGGGGTGCATGTTGATACCTTCACCGACCATAAGAGTCTCCAATATATGTTCACGCAAAAAGATCTTAACTTGAGACAAAGGAGGTGGTTAGAGTTCCTTAAGGATTATGATATGAGTGTTCACTATCATCCGGGAAAAGCTAATGTGGTGGCGGATGCATTGAGTAGAGTGTCCATGGGTAGCTTGGCTCATGTGGAGGAAGGTAGTAAAGAGTTGGCTAAGGAGGTCCATCGGTTGGCCAAATTGGGAATTAGGTTAGAAGGGGTGGATAGTGGAGGAGTAGTTGTTGTTGATGGTTCAAGGTCTTCCTTGGTTGATGAGGTGATAGTCAAGTAAGATCTTGATCCTTCTTTGGTGGAATTAAAGACTTCGGTGAGTAGTGGTAAGGTGGAGGTTTTCTCCCAAGGGGGAGATGGTGCCCTTAGGTACCAAGGTAGATTATGTGTTCCTTGTGTGGATGGTGTGAGGGAAAGAATCCTTGATGAGGCTTATAATTCTTTTTATTCTATTCATCCAGGGTCAACAAAGATGTATAGAGACTTGAGGGATGTGTATTGGTGGGGTGGTATGAAGAAGGACATTGCAAAATTTGTTTCGGGTTGCCATAGTTGTCAACAATTCAAGGCCGAACATCAAAGGCCGGGTGGCCTAACTCAAGACATTGAGATACCTACTTAGAAGTGGGAAGAAATCAACATGGATTTTGTAGTGGGCTTGCCCAAGACTAGAAGAGGTTTTGATTCGATTTGGGTGGGGGTTGATCGGATGACAAAGTCGACTCATTTCCTACCGGTTAAAACTACTTACGGGGCTGAAGAGTATGCCAAGTTGTACATTCATAATTGGTAAGGTTGCATGGGATTCCCTTGTCTATCATCTCGGATCGTGGTGCCCAATTCACTTCTCACTTTTGGAAATCTTTCCAAAGGGGTCTTGGTACAAAGGTAAAGCTTAGCACGGCCTTCCACCCTCAAACGGATGGCCAAGCCGAAAGAACAATTCAAACCTTAGAGGATATGCTTAGAGCTTGTGTCTTGGAGTTGAAAGGTAGTTGGGATGATCATCTTCCTTTGATTGAGTTTGCATACAACAATAGTTATCATTCTAGTATCGGCATGGCTCCTTTTGAGGCACTTTATGGTAGATGGTGTAGATCACCGGTTGGGTGGTTTGAAGTTGGAGAGGTGGCCTTGTTGGGTCCGTATCTGGTCATGGATGCTTTTGAGAAGGTAAGGATGATTAGGGAGAGGTTGAAAACAACCCAAAGTCGTCAAAAATCTTATGTCGATGTGAGGAGAAGGGATCTTGAATTCAAAATGGGTGTTTGGGTTTATTTGAAAGTTTCTCCAATGAAAGGTGTGGTTCGTTTTGGTAAGAAGGGGAAGTTAAGTCCTAGGTATGTCGGTCCTTATGAGGTAATAAGAAGGGTTGGTAAAGTAGCCTATGAGTTGGGGTTGCCCAAGGAGATAGAATTAGTTCATCCGGTATTCCATGTATCGATGTTGAGGAAATGTGTTGGTGATCCTAACGCAATTGTACCTCTTGAGGTTGTGGGTGTTGTAGAAGATAATTTGACGTATGAAGAAGTTCCAATTCAGATCTTAGATAAACAAGTTAAGAGGTTGAGGAACAAAGAAGTGGCGTCCGTTAAGGTGCTTTGGAGAAATCAACAAGGGGAGAGTGCTACTTGGGAGGCCGAAGCGGACATGCAAGGACGTTATCCTTATCTATTCAACTCCACTCAAGCCTAAGGTATTAAATCAAGTCCTTTGTACTCCATTTGAGTCTTACATTTCAACCCTAGATCATACATGTGCATATATGTTTAAATTGATGAGTTATGGATGCTTTACACTAAGTTTTGAAATCTCGAAGTGATGTTTAAATAAAAATTTTGCATTCATGTTGGGGCTGATATGTTCTTACTAAGTCTTGCCTTGTACGTCTCTTCCACATTAGGGGACGAATGTTCCCAAGGGGGAGATATTGAAACGACCCAAAAAGTTCCTAAAAATGTGCTTCAAAAGTTATCGGAAACTGGTTTTAGCTATATCTAAAAATCCATTTCATTTTTTCGAAAATCCGACTTCATATTCTTGTTTAGGGGGTCAAATTGAGTGGGGAATGGGTCTAACCCAAATTTTAGAGCAACCGTATCAAAATCCAAAATTTCCAAGTGAAGCCTTTTTCGAGGGTCTACTTTGGAGGGTCATACTCCTAGCACACAAATAATTGGGTGGCCCATAACATATCCATGGAAATCCCATTGAGTTAGCTAGCCAACGCACTTCGTTTCACCTCATTCGGAGTTCGAACGAAGAAGTTATGCCCTTTTTCGTAAAATCCGTTCGTGCAGGAAATGCAATTTCCAGAGAGAGAATTTACTGTTCATAAGCCTCATTTTTTTTTTCTAAGTGTTGGACCTGTTTTTTTCCTCCAAGGACATATTTTATTTCCTATATAGCATTAATTCAATTCTCATCTTTAAAAAAAATTTCCCAAATTACCTCTCCCATACTTGACACATTTTCTTCCAAGAACCCTAATCCAAAACCTTCCTCAAGATTAAAGAGATTCTTGCTCCAAGTTCCAAACTTCCATTGAAGACACTCTCAAGACCTTCATAAAAACTCAAGGTATGTGGTGTTGAACTCATGGGTCCTTCCACCCATAGTGCCTAGACTCTATTCTACTCACTAATTCATGGTTTAAGTTGAGATTCATAAATTAGTCTTGTTCCTTGTATAAATTTCCTGCACAGTGAATTCTAGCATGAAAAGTGGTTGTTTTGAGCATGTTGTGACTCTAGAACTTGAATCTAAACTTGGAATTGATGAACTTGAATCTAAACTTGGAATTGATGTGGAGATTTTTCATGTGGTCTTGTGGGTGTTAAAAGGCGTTGTTGCAGGTTGTGCACTGGTTTTGCTGCATAATTACTACCCTATTTTCCATGCTCTTTGACCGCATTACATGCCTTCAAGGTGTTTGACAAAATGTCAAATTATGGAGAATTGATGAATTGATGCTTTAAGGTTTGAGTTATGAGATGTATGGCATTCCAGAAATATGTTGATGACAAACTAAGCTTGTGTATATGTTCATTCCATACATGAGATTGCATTAGAGCCTAATGTGAAGTTCCTACATAAAGTGCTGCATGACCATGCCCGGTCCGGGGGTAAAGAACCAGACAACCATGTGAGGGGTTTATACCTCACCACCTAGGATGCTTGGGGTGTGACCAACATCAACCATGTGAAGGGTTTATACCTCACCACCTAGGATGCTTGGGGTGTGACCAACATCAACCATGTTAGGGGTTTATACCTTGCCACCAGGGTGTCCGGGTGTGAACGGCATCCCCCATCCTAAGTTGGGGTTATAGATTAGTTGGATTATGCACACACATATGGTATCTACTATTAGTATAGATCTACTTAAACATGTTTTGACGCCACTTTGATCATGCATCCTCATATTGTTATTCATTATGCCTATGGAACTATTTCTTGCATTTCGATTGTGTCCTTGTCTATTGTTGTATTGCACCCCGCGTACTTAGTACATTGCAAAGTACTAACGCATATTTTGCCTACATGATGTCACCATGTAGGGACCGGAACTACTCTTTATCCTTCTCTCCATCCACGTGGCTAGTACGGTGCTTATCCGAGTTTGTTGGTGAGTCCTCAATGATTCGAGGGCAATGTTATGTTTCCTACTCCTATGTTTTGAGACTTTAGCTTGCAATTGTATTTTGACTATGAGGAGAGCCGGTAGTATGTCATGGCCCCCGTCCTATCTTTGTATGTAGAGGTGTGCGTTGGACAAGTATTTTGTAAATGAGCTTGACTCTTATTCTATGATGTTATTTTGAAATGGTTTGTCCTTAGTCCCTAATTCCCGTTATTTAATGTTGAATGTACTTCCGCGACCGATGAAGTGTGATGACAAGTTTGAGAGGCTTGTTTGGGGTTCCTTCGGGTTCCTCATTCGCCATGTCACGTCTAGGCCCTAGGCTTGGGTCGTGACAACATCATCAGTTGCCTCCAATAGTGAGGTGAAGTCTATATAATTGAGATAGTGTACATCCTTCCTCAAATCTGCATCTTCGGCTTTCAAAGTCATCACCTCAAAAGACTCTCTATGTCAACTCTCAAGAGTCACGACCCTCGCAGTCAAATCATAAATAGAAGTCCAGAGAGGGGTCAGTGCAGTAAGGATGGCACTCTCAATCATCCATGGGATGGATGCCTCTAGTCGGGTAGCCCTCACATCAGTCAAATAGGCTAGGTGCCTTATCTTCAGGAACATAGCTTGAGTAATCTTGGCGAGCTCGGAGAAGGTAAAAGTGTCGGGAGCCTGGGAAGAAAAAGTGGGAGCAGATGTACCTAAAGGCTCGGAGGCTACAGTAGAAAAGATGCCTCTGCAGGTATAAAGTTAATGTCCACCTCCAGAGATGTATCCACCGGAGCTGCTCTCCTCCTATCGGCTCCTCTCGAGTGTACTCGACCTCTATACGCTGGATATTAGTAGAGTAAGAAGGAGTAACCTCAATATCTCTTGTCGCAACTCGAGGAATTACAGTACGCTGACACAGCCCTGTAATTGCCACTAGAAAGGGAAGGGACGTCTGTCTTTGCTTGGTCCTTATGGCCATCTCCTGCTCTATGATAAGCCTCATGTCAATGCTCTTTTTAGAGATAATCGACCCGAGGCAGGCCGCCTTAGGATGGCAAAGAATGGGCTCATTCTGGAATGGCATAATGGAGTTGCTAATGAATTTAAACCAATAGCGCACCGCTACATTCAAGTCCTCTCGATCGGGACTCCTGCCTCAATCCACCTCGGAGTGATGTGAGAGATGAGGGGAGCCAGCCAACCCTAGAGCTCATACAATGATGTTGTAGTAGTAGCTAGGTTGCGGTAGTCAAAGTGTGACCCTCTGTCAGATACTGGGTTGATGTGATCACGATTATATTACACTATTATCCCTCGTACCATGATGGACCCTAATGTTATCAAGGTGCTAACCTTCTTTTTTTCTTAGGAAATAGGTCACCATATGCCGAGTAAATCTCTCGGACCCACATAGGAATAAAGGTGCCACGGGGCCTGGTAAACTGATCAAAACGATGATACTTTAGTGTCTCCCTTACCCTGGAGTATCTGCCCTCAAGGCCCTCCGTAGAAAGTAGCTTCTCCACCAGAATAGTCTACAACCGAATGACTTTCAATCTATTATGTAGCAAGGGAGGAGGAACCACTGGTGGCACTGGAACCACAAGAGGTGTTGGAGCTGGCACTGTGTCTGCTAGAGAAGGGGTTGCTGGAGCTCTCGAGAAGTCAGGGCGAGACCTAGCACGGATTTCTGCTCACCTAGACTGTAATGGCTGGTCATCCTTCGGCTCAGATAATACATCTTGGGAGTCAAAGGCCTTTCCCTCGCTGCTAGAGTTATGCTCTTGAACTTCAGATGCTGGCCGCTTGCCTCTGCCCTTTCCACTCTTTTGAGGCTCTGTCTTTCCCTGCTTGGGAGGATTGACTCCTCCTTCATTTAGAACTATGCCTCGTGCTCTTTTACGAAGTGGCATGTCAATGTTTGCTCTAGCCATATCTGCCAAAATATCAAAAAGAGTTAGAAATAGCTCAAACAGTGTTGTAGAAAATAGTTGCAGCCAGACTCGTTAAACCGATCGATGAGTCACCGAATCACCGAATCACTTTGGAGAACCAGATCGGGCTTGCCGAAAGGATTGGTTCAAAATTTTCTCAGACAAAAGGCATGTTGACGATGGGAGGGCCTTTCGGCGAATTGCCGACAGCATTCGGTGAGCAAGGACTAACCTGCCGAAAGTTATAGTGTATTTTAGGGGTTAGGGGTCAGAAAGAGCGATCAAGAAGGACTTTCGATGAATCACTGAGTTAACTCGGTGAATCATTGAGTTAACTCGGCGAACTCAAGCTTCTCGCCAAAAGTTACAGACCCCAAACTCGATCACGCATAAAAATAAAGGTGAACAAGGGGGATTCGGTGAATTGTCGAGTGGTTCAACGAGCTCGACCAAGCTCACCAAATGACCTAACGTGCATGCTTTCAAGACAACTTCCAAAATTCAACCCCGCAGCCCCCGAAAATAAAATCAAAACATACACTCCTTCAATTAAACTAAGACCCATTACACCTATTTCTCTGGGATACTCAGACTTCTCCCAGTTAGACCATATTTGGTCATTTGATGACTTATGCCCTTAAGAATGACGTCAACTGCTCCATCATTGGTAAAATTACGTCATTTGGCACAAATGCAGGTTACTTAGATTTCACCAGACTAGACCCAACAACATTTTAGCACAACCCAACAATTTTAATCAATTCTAAGTTACAAAATATCGGAAAATCAACAATAAAGCATTTTAGGCGCAATATTCAAATTAAAACACCCAATTAAGCATACATTTACGATCAGAGAGGCCCAGCACACATCACTAAGATAAGAACAATTGCAAATGAGTAAAAATTACTTATTACAAGTTCGGGTTTGGAAAAGCAACCTTTAATGCCGAATATAAAAGTTGTAAAGCTAGGTGGCAACGATATCCAACTCCAAACACACAATTGATGACTAATACATGATAAAAACACGAGAAAAACTTTTTTGGGTGTGACTTTGGAAAGTTGAAAAGTTAGAGAATGTGAAAAATTTTGAACTTTAGAACTATTGGCCTTTATAATCGTCCAATTCTTGCCCATTCAGCAGCATTAGTCTCACCCACCGACCCACTCGGTGACACGCTGAGTGGGTACTTACCTCGCTGAGTTTTAAAGTACCTCTATTTAAACTGGGGGTCCAAACGATAGACAAAGTCATGATAGCCGACCTGTTCGGCGACACACCAATTTGCTCCTTGGATCGCTAACTTTTACAGGCTTAACCCCTAGGGTTTCTTGAGTCCAACGGCGATCCAAGTCGGGCTAGCCAACCTCTTCGGTGATTCACCGACTAGACATTTAGCTCGCCAATATGCACTTTTCAAACACATCTTACACTTAAACCTGCAAAATCAACACACGATTATTTCTAAAACAAAACAAAATCAGTAAAACTTGGGTTGCCTCCTAAGAAGCACCTTAGTTAACGTAGTGACACGACACAATTCCCCACTCAATCTTAATTTGTGGGGTAGAGACGAGACAAAACATGACCCATTTGGGTCTCCAGCAGCTGAATAGATATGGAATGGGAAGCGGTCATCTTATTCAGTAGTGACAGGTTCTGTTTTATCTCATTCAACACTTTGTCGTGTTCTTCAACTTTGTGGAGAATAACTGAGAGTGTCTTTTATATTTGTCCACCCTCGTGCACCTTGGACTTTATCCACTCGTGAGGGGGAATGTACCGATCTTTGTTTTTGTTTGGCACTTCCATTTCCATAATCTTTTTGGCCATGAGATCCAGCTGAGTCAGCAATGTGGCCAAAATTTGGTCCTTCTCAGTCTCTTTGTTGGTCTTAACCATATGATCAAGGAGCTGGGCTGCTATTGCATAGGGTAGTTGTGTAAGCCACCTGGAGAAATTTGGTCAGCCATTCCTCTGTTATCCGGACCAAGACCTCTATAGAAGCAGTCCAGTAGCATGTTATCTGAGATTACATGAGCAGGGCATTGCAACAATAGTGACTTAAATCTCAGCCACAACCCATGGATTGACTAAGCCTCAATTTTCCTGAAACATAGGTTGTTACCCCTAAGAATCATCATTCATAAAGGAGAGTGGTCCATTTGGTCACCGTTGTTACAAGACATGCTCTTTTATTCTGCTCTAAACAAGCAACATGAAAACCAAAACTGAAAGTAAGTAGATTCAACTATAACTAACAAGAACAAAATTCAACTTAACTAATGAATCTTAACCAACACCATTTCCTGGTAGTGGCGCCATTTTGATTAACGTTTCACAGACACTTACTCCAGCTCTAAGAGTCATCGATTGCTACTCAGTATAATAACCAACTAAATGAGTTGGGGTCGAATCCCACAGGGAGTGGTACATGTTTAAGATTATATAGGAAAGTACAAATATGCTTTAATCAATCATAGGAATAGACATTTACGAATAAAAACATAATTCAAGTTAAGGGGTGACATAAATATCAAATAAAGGGTGTTTTGGTTTTAACTATTAACTACAACAAAAACAAATAATACGAAGAAGACATTAGTGAGACGGATTCTTGGGATGTGATTGGATTATAGGCGAAGATAGACAAATGGGTGATTGCAACTGTTAGTAAATAGCTGTAAATTAGTGAATAAGCTAGACGTTAGAGGGGATAAACTTTCTCTCGAACAATTTATCCCGAATCAAGTTAGTTTCTCTCGAACACAACAAGCATGCAAATAAGAACAACCTATGCTTTAGTCCATTCACTCTCTCGAGCTAAATGTGTGGAAAAGGGTTTAGGATTCACTCTCTCGAGTTGAACCCATGACAACCCAATACCCACAGACCATCAATTCAGTAATCTTGATTTTAAAACCTCTCTCTCGAGCAAGCCAAAAATACAAAGGTAGAACTGCATTTGAAACTACAATTCTTTAAATTGAACCACAATTATTGAATGAGATTACTTCTAAACAACATTTAAACTAACAATTAGCAAAACCCACAAACTAAATTAGCCCATAATCAAATAATCACACCCCAATAATGGGGTTTTAGCTAGACATCATAAAAAGATAAAAATCGTTACCAAATTGTGTTTCCATCAACTAGGTAAGATTAATTTCTTCTTTACAAAGGTCCAAATTAAAGAATCTCAAAATCCAACTTCCATTTTCTCAAAAATGGAAAACTTCAATTTTTCAAAGATAAGGAAAAAATGTCTCCAAAACTCAGAGTTCAAACTTAAAATTACTCTAATAAATGTTCTGAATAAAATTTGATGATAAACATAATGTTTGAAAATAAATTTATAGTCGCCAAAAATATGTTGCGAAGGACCATTCGACGCACTAAGTCGGGCTCACCAATCAGGTCGGCAATACGCCCTTTCACCCATTTCATCGCCTTATTGCTTTGGCCTTCAGCATCATCAAGGTCTATAACTTTGGGCGATCTAACACTACATCGCAGAACCACTCAGTGATCCGCCGACTGCTCCTTTCTCTCGCCAAATTGATTTTCTCCTTTAGGGCTTGGTACACTAGAACTTTAGGCGAGGTAATGGTCATTCGGTGACTCGCCAAATGGACTTGGCGATCACCAGGCTCTCGTTTCTTACTTATTTCAGCTCGCTTTGTTCATTTTTACAAGTTAGCATCCATGCTTTGTTCCTCAATCCAAATACCTGGAAATCAAGGGTTTTACATCAGTTATTTGCACAAAACAAAAATTTGAGGACACTAAATATATCCAAATAAAGCCCTAAATGAGTCCAAATCTCGGACTCATTACCTACCCCTACCCTTATCAAGTTAAGTAGAACCTATCCAACACACCCTGCATCATGTACAATAGAACATATGGCTAGAGAGACCCATAAGGGACGTGGGAAGTCTGTATACACTATTTGGGCCTGAACCAAGTCTTACAAGAAACAATCTTTGTCATGGTACTAGAGGTATGAATAGCCAAACTAATACAGAAAAGGGCGTCACTGTGCTGACTAGTCAAGTAAAAGTTGAGCACATTTGAGATGCCTCTAGTATTTCAAGTAAAAAAGGAGCATGTTCTTGATGTCTCATAAATCTCTAAAATTAGTTTAACCTTCTGATCCAGGTGGTACGACTTGTTAAAACCAGTTTAGAATAGTAACAGAGTGAAAATAGTGTTTCTCAATGATGAACCAATGCATGAATCAGGATCATACCACAAAGCACGTAAAAATGAGCAACCAATGCAATGCTTTCCATCACTAGCATTCAAACAATGCACACAGAATAAAAAAATAAATACTAACCCTACCATACTACCAAGGAAAAGACAACTAATCTGGAATCCAACTAGTCATCAACCACAGCCTCAGGCACAACAATGTAACAACAACTCAATAAAGTGTAGCATGCTCATGCTACACTGAAAGAGAGGGAAATCAAGCAGAGCATTAGAATCAAAGAAGTGGGAAGAAATAACTCAAGGAACGACACCTTTCCCAAACCATACCACACAAGCCACAACCGAGCACAACTAATGTCAATTTATGGCTACATTGAGCCACTAAGGTTTAAAGCACTAACAGAAGGTACACTAACGGAACAAGCCCTATCGAAAGTAACATATCGCTATAAGAGTGACAAAATACATTCTAAAGCATATAAAGCTCAATCCAAGTCTAAGGCTATCGGTTTCAATCCTAATAAGGATAATCATGCTAAGTCATACTACATGCTAGGATACAAGCCTAAACTAAGTATTATGTGACCCTTAATAAGCCCAATGCTTTTACATGAATCATGAAAAGATAGAATGAAATTAAGAAATTCTAATACTTAACAAATACCAACTTAAATCACATGTAATTCGTACTAAATATCATCTAATAAATCCCAATCATGAAAGTAGACCTTAGCCTACCTCAAAGATGATAACGCACATTCTGAATTCGACATACAAGATATATCTTCTTCCAAAAATATGTCCAATCACTGCCACACTAACAAATTATTGATCATTACATCAATATGGCTATATCAACATCAAAATTACATTAATTAGAGACGAGTCCAAAATCAAGTGAAAATAGGAATGTGGAACCAACAATGAGAATCTTAAAATTGACTCCTTCTAAAGATCCTAAATATCTCAAGGAACTTGAACCTAGAAAATGGGTACAATCCAAGCTTGGAGACATGCTAAAACAACCTATGCAATAAAATCACCATAAAAGCTCCAATATCATTCTCAAGCAGCCCCTATGGGGCGGAAATTACCTCAAAAAGATGACTTCTAAGCTTTCCCAATAACACCAATACGTAGACATGTCAAAACTCGACTCAACACAACCTAATTTGCCTTAATCAGAGCTTCCTATTTCACAAAATTGAATTACAAAAAGTAGGATTGAAGCTTAAACTTGGCATATAAATATCAGTAATCTCGTCGCTAAAAGTTATGTTTGGTCGCTAAAAGCGTAATATCCATTGCTAAAACTCTACACCAGCAAACTCATATTTTTCTATTTTAAAATTCTCCAAACATACCCTCGAGATTCATTCGGAACCTGTTTAAAATAAAATAGATATGCTACCTCACTAACTTCAATATCTCAAACTCAATAAAATCTTCAAAACTTCCATCTGAGGTCACCTTGATGAAAAGTGAGTCCAACACCCCAGCTCCATTTTTAGCAAAAGTCCATGAGGGGGTTCGAAATGAGAACAAAGGCCTCAGCACCGACACAAATGGTTGCTCTTGATAATACTCAATGTTCTCGAGTAAATTGAACTGTCAGAATTACAATTGCAGGTATGTCTTTCTAGAGTTTTGATTAGACAAACTGTACAAACTCAAAAGCTCTAAAATATGGAAATATACATAGAAGTCAAACAAATGACCCGACGATCGATCTGTCAGTTTCAGCAAGTCATAAATGACTAGGGGTTTCTATAGGAAAGCAATATATATTGAAACGATTATAAAATTAAGGAAATAACCTTGAGTTTAATAACAAAAATATTTTGCTTCCCTAAATGTGGAATGAGTTTTTTTATTAGGATGAGATATAGAAAGCCAATGAAAAATCTCCATAAAAATGAATATGAAATAAGAGAATTATAAAATTTAAAAAGGCAGTTGAAATGTGTTAATATATTGAAGACAAGCATAGAAAATATATCATAGATAATATCCATTTAGTTATTGAATATTTTCTTTACTCACTCATACTCTTTTTGTTCCCCATAGAGGAAAACATTTGTTACATGATATTGTTTCATGTTAATCTATTCAATAGTTTAATAAGTGAATGATTGCATTACTAAACACAAAATGGACAATGATGTATATCATGAAATTTGTGAACATACCTTTACCCTCTCTGAACTGGCCATAGAAACTTCTATTTATAGAAAAAAGGTTAACATGTAATTATCTAAGGCAACAACCATTTTCTCCAATGGAGAAAAAAAGAGTAACACTAACTCAAGAAAATCACTAATACACAAAAAGATAATCGGTATTATACTTTTTATGCTTCAAGTTAATTCAATAGTTTATAATTCTCTTGTTTTAGGTCTATCTTTGGTAGATATCCGTCATAGCCTCTCCATAATACTTCCTCAGAAGACAAAATTTCTTGCATGTTCAGGGGATAAAAGTTTTCTTAAACCATAGATCATATGATGGAATAAAAATGATGTTCTTCATACTGAGAAGTAAGATGACATTAATTAGTTGATTTCATTATGTTTGTAGTGCTTTGCTAATCGTGTACAAATGAGAATACCCCCTATTTATAATCCCACTATAAGAATAGTAATATATATTCCTTCCTTAAATTCAATTAATGATTAATGTTATTATTATTATTACTATGGATTTTGTTTTTAATGATAACACTCAAATTACCCTCGAAACAAGTACAAAGAGTAAGCAGTTATTGTTAATAAAGATACCCAACTAAGTGTCGGGGTTGAATCCCACATGGAACAATTTTCTGGCAATAGAAAAGATAAAGTATCACTAGATACTAGTTTTAACCTAAAAATCCAATGTAAAAAACTATCAAATAAAAGGTAATTTTGGTAACTAACTAAAGGTTGGCCAAAGACAAAAACAAGCCAGGGATTATTGGGATTTAGGAAATTCAAAACTCAATACTCATTCAACAATCCATTACAATCTCAACACATGCAATTCAATCAAATATAGACTAGATAATCGTAAATCAACACTTATAACTTTTCCCTTTCAAAGTGATTTCTCACAAAATCTCCTCTCGATCATAATCGTGTTCAACACATTACAATCCAATATCTTATTCTAAACCCCATTTCTAGCAAGTTTAGAATTGTACAAAGTAAACCTAAATTATTTCCTTTCGGTCTCAAATTTAGGAACTAAAATCAAACATCATTATTAATCTAATTTTCCACTTCACGAATTCTTTTACAAGCAACCGACGAAGATCAGAAGCTAGGTTCAAGCATGCACTCTCAAGTCAACATTAAAGCATGAGAATTAGGTAAAGCCCTAGTCATGACTAGATGGAATCACATATAAAAGCGTTAGAATGAGCAATTAAAACCCAAGTAATTTTTTTATTTTTAGCAAAAAACTGCAATCTCAATTAGAAATTACACCAAAAAATCTAGCAACTAAAAGCAAGAAAATGAAGAAGGGAATAAGAAATTTACTAAATAGAACACAATCTTCAAATCTATAATTGAAATGTGAGGTAACTTGCCTTTAATTTCTCAACCCCAATTGAAATCTACAAGTTTCTCTCTCTAAATCTAAACAAAAAGATGAACTACTTTATAGGATTGTTTCTTGGATGATAGATGATAGATGGATGATTGAACAATAACTACTAATGAGTGTAAATAGGGTTTTGGGATTAATTTGGTGAAATTCCTAATATTCCCTTGTGCCAAGCACTTCCATCGTTGGGGTCACGACCACTTACTCACGCTGTCCTGAACAATGATCACGCGGTCGTGAGTTCTCAATTTCTTGGCCCACGCAGTTGCAACTTATTTTTTGTGCGATCGCGTTGAACACCTTTTTTCTAGCTCCACTTTCTTCAAATTTCCCTCTTCTTGCTTCAATTCCACTTGATTTTTAAAAAATCTTCTAAATAAAGTCCCCATTTGGTATTCCTACAAATATGAAGAAAGCCACATTAAAAACATCAAATCTAAACTAAAGAAAGACAATAAAACTATGAAAAGAGCTTCAAATGAGTGGAAATACACCACTCATCAACACCCCCAACTTAGAAACTTTGCTTGTCCTCAAGTAAAGAAAATAAAAAACATAAGAGGCTCTTGTTTCAACAAACACAAAAACTCAATTTCATAATATCCAATTAAGCACAAAGGAAATGGCTTCAGTTGGTACTAACAAATAGTCCACATGCAAGATTTTCACAAAGTAACTTCCCTCATTTTCATGGAACATATTTAAGAACCAAGAATCATTAAGTGAAAACAACTCAAACTCAAGAAGTGACCCTACTCATTAGTTTTTTTTCATGCTCACTTGCCTCAATGAGGAATTTACAAAATCACCACTTTATAAACTTACTTGCTCTCACAAATAAAGAAATGTCCCAAAATGCTGATAAAATATATACAAGACAAGGGAAAAAGATGCAAATACTAACAGTAACAACAAAACATTGCATGAACACAAACGCCACACCATATATTTGCCCATATTTTCAATCAACATTGACTCAACTTCATTCAGTTACAGATCTCGAAGGACTTTGTTAAACTGGTAATGTAGGATTGGAGAAGGTTAGGATATCATTTATGTATAAGTGACTACAACCTCCTTGAACTAGCCTACACAACACCTCTTCATTCATCAACTTTTCCACTTTTCTTCATTTTTCGGCTCAATGAACTTTTCACAATATTTTCTTAATTTCCAATTCTTATTTCAACTCTAGATGTCCCACATGAAACCATATTCAAATTTTGGAGGACTCAAGTCTCTTTATTAGTTTTCTTTCTCTTTTTTCAAGACTTTTTCTTTCTTTGAAACTTTTTCTTCCATTGTCAATTTTTTTTTTTTGTTTTTTATCAAGTCCTCATGTGGTAAGCATCCCATTTATGAATTTCCCATAACAACCCCAACTTAGGATCTTAGCCTCAACTTCCACCATTCTTAAGTTCAAGGAGGGAAGGGTTCATTAGAGGATTACTTCTTCCAAAAGGACAAGACCTGTAATGTGGTTTCAAAAAAAAGGATTAGGCTCAAAGGAGACAACTTAGGATAAATTTAGTGCAAATATGGTATTTTTAGAACAAGTGGACTTCAAGAACATAAAAGAAAGCCTAGGATAGTTTCTCCAACAAAACACAATCAAGACCAACAGGGCAAGTTCTAGGTGACAAAAACGAACACAAGAAATTACTCAACAACTCACCACACATCTAATGCAAGTCAATTATGACTGTTCAAAGTCTTATTTCCTTTTCAAATTACACGTGGCATCAAACATTTAAATCGCTAATGAATCAAAAGTCACAAAAAGAGTTGTGAGAGTTGTCACAAAATCATTCACATAAGCTCCACTTTCAAAAATGGAGGAGCATGTTCAACAATTTCCACATGCAAGACTATTTTCTTAGTACCAACTAAGCCACAACCTCCCAAAAATGATGATAATTTTGCCCTTATGAAAGCCATCTATTAATCCATCATCGGGCAACTTTATGCATCTAATTGGGGTTGACTATTCAGACTTTTCCGTATCCAACACCAATCAAACACTGACAAGCAATCAATGACTTAACCTTAAGAAAGTCGTCACTTTATCCATCATCAACCATCGTCAATCCACATCTTATTATCAATGTAAAATTAAAGTAGCTACAAACTACAAGAAATAAAATAAAACAAGATAACCAAACATAATATATAAAAAGCCCGACAAGGGCACAACATCTACAAATCAAAATAAAACAAGCCCAATAAGGGCACAATGTGATGCAAAACCAATCGAAAATAGGCGTGACAAGGAAGGCTCCCCAACAAAAACTGAAACTGTATCCTTATCTCTATCTGTTCCATCCGCTCCTTGAGAATTTGTTGATCCTGCACTAGAGTGAAAAGCGTAGAAGTAGCACTGCCTGAGGCTAGTATCTCTCTCTAGGTCCTATAGGAAGACTGTGAGTCAACTCATGAATCTGCAAGTGAATCCAAGTACCCATAACATGTATCTGTCTTGATAAATAGACTAGTGTCGCTGCTCCCCTCCATAGCAACTTAGCTAGAGTGTAAACCTAGTGAAGCAGTGTCCTTAGTGAATCTACCAAGTGTCAGATCTTGCACATCAATCTTTCTCTTCTTCATTAAATGCCTGGGACCCTTCTTTTTAAGTGGATGAATATGGCCCTCAGAACTCCTCATGCTATCTCTATCATGTGGCTCCACCTCATATGTTAGGTATAAATAAGTGATTAAAATAGGGCAAGAGAGAATATGTTTACCTTCAAAGACAACCACATGAATGTGAGAAATAATTGTTAGCTCAACATTAATAGGAATCCCTTCCATTGTGGCAGAAATCATAAGTTCCCTATCAAGAGACATATGTCTCATTTCTTGAAGGAGTAACCCTACTACAAATAATGGAAAGCCAAGTCTTGGCTTCAATTTTGATCTCTCAAGAGTCGATCATATGGTTGTTCTCAATCACCTTTCGCCCATGGCCACAATGAAAGTGTGTCAGAAACAACTCTTGGCCCACTTACATTTCCTTTGTTGTGTGAACATCATTTTCAACATTAGGAAGACTACAGTAGTTGTTGATCCTTGTGGTGACAAAATGAAATTGTTTGGCCCCGACAGTAACTACCATGTCACCAGAGAATTAGGTCTTGGCCGTATTAGAATAGAAACACCATGTGGTTGGCCTTCATAGGCTCATTCATGAAATACATCCATCAGATTGCCTCAAATTTCCCATAGAAGAACAGCATGCGCTCTTCAAGATACTTTAAGATAAGAACCCTCTCTCTTGTGATATTCTTTGTGAGGAGGTGGTCACACAATCAGGTATTTCTAGCGCACACAAACCAATCACAATCAAAGATTTCACCTCCAGTAATATTTTCTTGCACTTGTTCCTCAACTTGGATGACGTTATAGGTTATTTTTATATGTATTAGCTATATAGTTATGAATATATATGTCTATATGTTATTTAATTATGGTCTTTGAGATTGTAATATGACACATATCTTAGGTATAAAACATAAACATAACCCTTAAATTTGTGTCAGCGAACAACTATGACCTCTAACTTTGGGTGTACACAAGTAGACACTTAAACTTGTATAAAATTGAACAAACAGACACATTCGTCCTACATGACACCCTACATGACAATTTTGTGTCCTGCATGGTGTTCTAGGTGTATTATGTCATGTAGGACACATGTGTCTACTTGTTCAATTGTATATCAGTTTAAGTGTCTACTTGTGCATACTCAAAGTCGGAGGTCATAGTTGCCTACTGAAGCCAAGTTAAGGCTCATGTTTATGTATTATGCATGTATCTTACACAATCAAGTTATTTATCTTTTTTCTTATTTTTATGATTTTACCCCTTATATTTCTCGGTCATTTATTTATTTTTACAAATAAAATCAATGCATAACGATTAATGTATTTAATGTCCTAATCTATATATAATATAAAGGAGAAACATAGAAAATGTGATGTGGCACCCCTCTATGGCCTCCATTCATATTTATTTATTTTCTCCTTTTTTTGAGATTTTTTTCTTAATTCTTTTCATTGAATATTTTATTTATTAAATAAAAATAACTAATCATATTTACTATTCTAATTTTATCTAATGAGTTACAAAAAACCTCCATCTATTCATATTCTCTACTTAAATAACATGCCTCTTCAACTTATTCTTATGGATTATCAAATCTATAAATTACAATCATCCATGGAGATGTTGAATATTCATTTTTCATTTTTCATTTTTCATTTTCTCATTCTTTCTTTCTATTAGTATAGTTTTTTTTCTCATTCTTTCTTTATATTAGTGTAGTTTTTTTCTCATTCTTTCTTTCTAATAATGTAGTTTTTAAAAAAAATAAATTATTCTTCATCTTTTCCATAAGAAATCTTAGAAAAGATAGTGACATGATATGTTCTTTACTTTGATGAAGATCAAAGATATATTCTTCAAAAATTCATTATAAAGAGATGTTCACATTAATTTATGCATGTTATTATATTATTGTAATGACTTATGTATGTTGCACTTGATGGGATAGTCGCGTGATCCTACCAGTACACTGTGGTTGTGTACTGATACTACACTTGCTCTTTCTTTGTTGACTACATGGCATATTCAGGTGGTTATTGATAGACCTCAACTAGGTGACTATTGAGTGTGACCAGATTCAAGGGTGAGCCAGTTCTTTCAGGCTGCCATGGATCTTTCTTGCTTAAGTCCACTCTTTTCGGACTCAGACTATTTGTTAAGATGTTTGTTTAGTTTCGAGGTTATACCCCTTGTTCTTAGAGTTGTTGTTTGTAGATTTTTGGTACAATGACTTTCAGGTTCTAGGGGTTGTTCTTCCATATTAGTTTGGTTAGTTCTTTGTTAAAACCTTGGAGTTTATGAGTACTCAATTTTTATTGTAATTTAAACCTGCTTCTTTATCTTTAAATGCCATAGTTTTCATAAAATTTATTAGTTTGGGTTGTAGTAATGGTTCTCCCATCGGAGGATTAGTGTGGGTGCCAATCACAATGGTTTAGATCGTGACAAAGTTGGTATCAGAGCCCTAGATTCGTTGATCTCATTGTACCAAAATGAGTCTAGTAAATTCTTGCGGAATGGTACGATGACGTCCATACTTTTCTTCGAGAGGCTATAGGACTTTAGGAAAAACTCACTTCTTTCTATTCCTTCATGCTATGACTTGAATCCAATTGGTATTTGGGTTATACAAATTGGTATCTTTCCTCATTCACTCTTTGGTCCGAACTAGAGCAACAAAAGTGGTAACACCATCACTAGCAAGAGAGAATGTGTATAGACTACCGACAATTGAATAGGGTCACCATTCAGAACAAGTATCCATTGCCTTGAATAGATGACCTTTTTGACCAATTGCAAGGTACATTAGGTTTATCTAAGATTGATTTAAGGGGAGTACTCTAAAAATGCTTGTGTTATAGCTAGGGACCTTTGGGAGAATTAAGAAAAGAGAGGAACCTAGAAATTTATTGGCAGAGGTTCTATTTCCGTCAGGGCCGCTAGGGAGGGATTTCCCCTGCCACGACGAAACTGCCAGTGTAGGATTTTTCCCGCCAGAGCAGGATAGGGTGAGACAAAATCTCATCCTTGTCTCCCCTGTTTTCCCCTAGTCACAATTATGGACCCTGAATCGTACCCGAACTAACCCCTGCGATCTAATTTAGTGTTCAATAATCGAATAGAAGTTTAAGGTGTGTTAAAATTATGGAGAACCTGGGCATATGAGGAATAAATTAGCGAGGCCGTGGAGGCCGGGTAGATGGTAATGCAGGTAGAGGAGTAGTGCAGCCAGGCAAGAAGGTTGCCCGTCAAGAGGACAAAGCTCAGTTTTATGTTTTTTTGGGTAAGACCGAGTTTGAGGGTGTGATGCAGTGGTCATAAGAGCCACTTTTGTCTGTGCCCGGATGGCTATTGTTTTGTTTGATCCAGGTTCTACTTATTCGTATGTGTCAATTCAATTGCCTTGGAATTTCTTAT
Source organism: Solanum commersonii (assembly GCA_029007595.1). Classification (NCBI taxonomy): domain Eukaryota; kingdom Viridiplantae; phylum Streptophyta; class Magnoliopsida; order Solanales; family Solanaceae; genus Solanum; species Solanum commersonii. Next base: position 198,663 of record JAJTWQ010000311.1, read on the forward strand.
GGTTTGTGATATACTTGATGCTCCCATCCATGTTTCTACCCTAGTTGAAGAGTTAGTCATAGTCACCATGTATATCGTGTTGTCCTATTGTGTTTATGGATTTTCAGATTTGGGTTGATTTGGTTATGCTGGATATGACTGACTTGATATAATCTTAGGAATGACTTTGTTGTCTCCCTCTTATACCAGACTTAATTGTAATACTAAGTCAGTAACTCTAGAGATCCCCGGTAGGGAAATATTAGAGTGGTAAGGGGTGTACAAACCTAAGCTAGCTAAGATCAATCCTCTATTCGGGCTAGGAAACTGGTAGGGCAGGGTTGTTTGGCTTATTTGGTTCATGTTCGGGATGTTGAGATTGAGTCTCCCTCTATTGAATCTATTCATGTAGTGTCTGAGTTTTAAGGAAGTGTTTCCTACAGATTTGCCTGGTATGCCTCCAGATAGAGATATATATTTCTACATTGACTTGGAAACTGGCACTCGCCCCATTTCCATTCTTCAGTATCGTATGGCTCCAACAGAATTAAGAGAGCTTAAGGCTCAAAACCAACAGCTTCTTGATAAAGGTTTCATCCATCCTAGTGTTTTCTCGTGAGGTGCTCCTGTCTTGTTTGTTAAGAAGAAGAAGGGTAGTATGAGGACTGGGGATTTTATCTTAAGCCATAAAGAAGTGGATTAATACCAAAATGACAAGCTTATGGATAAGAAATGACCCTATGAGTATACTTGGGTGAAGGAAATTGAAGTATTTTAGTAAGAAAATGCATATAAATTGGGTTAATCCTTTGAATTGGATGACTATACCTGAGTTTTAGGTGTCGTGTTGATGAAAGATTGGCTTCGTAGTGATAGTCAAGGTTGACTGAGCGTAATTGTAATAAGAGTTCGTGATGGATTATGATGGGATGCAACTATATAATAAAATTGTAGGTTAAGCGAGTTTTTGTATAGTAATTATGATTTGCAAGTATCTAAGATTATGGTTTTCTAATATTTGGTTAGTAACGTGGGTGTACGGAAAGTTTTAAGAGATGGTAGGACACCATTCGAATAGAAATTAAAGATCTAGAGTCATAATGAAGAAAAATAGTGGGATGTAGTACGGCCTTTAGAGAGAGGTGAGAGCAGAAATATTTTATTTGATTGCAAAGGCAAAAGAGATATCTTCAGAGGGGTAGATAATTGGGTTCAGAAACACGTGATTTCATTCATTTTGTTGTGGCTAGGTAATAGTGATACAAGTCTGCCAGGTTGGTTAAAAACTATTGGAAAGGACTTGAGAAAGGAGTGTATAGACATTAGCTCGAATATGATGATAAGTGCTTTGTTTTGTTTGAGTTTAGTAATGAGTACGATTGAAATTTTAGCGAAAAGATATTGTAAGATCAATGAAGATGAGACCAATGACAAGCGAAGATCCATGATTTCATAAAAATCTTCAAGGTATAAGGTAATATTAATAGAAAGGGGATTGTGTTATGCAATTGAATTTACAATTCAGATTTTTCATTGTAAATCTACATTCATGGTGATATATTTTCTCAAGATATGAATTTGAAAGGTGAGAAATGATCAATTGTATCCGGTATTGAGCATTTGAAAGGACTTACACCTGGGTTGAGTCGTAAAGTTTATTAGTATTGATTGTTAAGTACCTAAGAAAGGTTTTCATTTAAAAGTGTTGGTTTAGAGTAAGGTAAGTGGTCGGAGTGGTTCTGATGGCTGTTAGTATTGAGAGTGTGAGCTTTAGTGGAAGGATGTGAAGAGTATATAGAGTCAAGTGAATGGAAATGGCTGGTATCTACTCTTCATAGAAACCTATAGTGTTATTCTGTGAAATGCTTATGTGACCATCTATTTCGTTTTGTACACGATAGTGAGTATGTTTCACTAGCTATAATTATGTGTGTTTTCATTTTTGTGGGTGGATCCCTAGTGGTGGATCATGGATACCAACCCTGCGATGTTCCCTTGATGGAGTGGGAAGATTAGGAAGATTTGGTTACTTCAAATGACATATTTGGTGTTGTATTGGAGTTGTTAAATTATTTAGTGGTTCTACATGTACCACCTTGCTTATGAGAATTTATAGAAGAGCTACCATGCAAAATTATGGTTGTTCGACAATCTTAATATTCATCTTGTCGTCGAGGTCACATATCGATGATGTGTGGTTGAATGTGGGTATCATTGGGTCCACTTCTACTGTTCTTAAGAGGTAATCTACAATTGCTAAATCCAATATTCAATAGTGGGGTTAGAGGGCTTCTATGCTTGGACATATCCCTAGATGTGAATCTAATGTTTAAAGATCAAATGTTTATAACTTAAGCTCATGGGAAATTGGGTTGTGAGATGGAGATGTTGATAAGAACTATGATTGGTTGGATATTGTGATTGTGTGTTGGTTAGTTCAGGTTCACCTCTAATTGTGGCGAGTTTTGATTTTTGATTTCATCATGGTTATGTAAGAAAAGATTTGTCCTGATGTTTGTGTCAAAGCCTTGATAACATGTTGCAGACATGTGTACGATCAACTTTGGTGGTTATTGAGAATAGCTTTGTGGTTAGTTAAGTGTACCTACAACAATAATTATCACTCGAGAATTATGATGACTTCATTTAAGCATTGTATGTGAGGATATATAGGTATTCAATTTGTTGGCTGGGGAAGAGAATTATATCATAAAGTGAGACACAATGTTGTTAAACAAGCCTTTGGTGTGAGAAAGAACTGGTTGAAATTCTTGATCACGATGTCTGGAAGCTAAGGACATATGATGAGTCCATGATTTGGACTCATTTAGGGCTTTATTTGAATAGATTTAGTGTCCTCAAATGCATATTTTGTACCAATAACTGATGTAAATCCTTGAATTTCAGGTATTTGGATTGAGGAACAAAGCATGGACACTATTGAGCAAAAAGGAACAAGGCAGCTAAAAGAATGAAGAAAAGAAAGCCTGAGGATCTCCTTAACTCATTAGGTGAGTCATCGAATGGCCTTGGCCTCGCCTAATGTTTCAGTGTTCCAATCCCTGAAGGAGAAAATCAAGTCGGCGATAGAAATGAGCAGTCGGTGAGTTGCTAAACAGTTCCGCGATGCAGTGCCATATCGCCCAAAGTTACAGAACTTAAAGATGTTGAAGGACAAAGCAAAAAGGCAACGGAATTAACCAAAGGGCGGATCGCCGAGTGGATTGGCGATCCCGACTTACTGCGTCACTAGACCTTCGCAACATACTTTTTGACAACTATAAATACTTGTTTAAATTTTTAGCTTAGTATCTAATTCTGTGTGGAATCATATTATTATTCAGTTTTTGAAGTTTAGAGCTTAGAAATAAATAGAGAGACAATATTTCCTTAGCTTTGAAGATTTCCATTTCGAAGAAATTGGAAGTGGATGTTGAAGATACTTCATCTTAGACCTTTGTAAAGACTATATCAATCCTACCCAGTTGATGGAAACACAACTCGGTAATGATTTTTACCTTTTTACTATATCTAGCTAAAACCCCAATTCTTTGGGTGTGATTATGGGTTGATTTAACTGTTGGGTATTGTTAATTGATAGTTTATTTGCTATTTAAAAGTAATTTCGTTCAGTAATTGTGGTTGAATTTAATGGGTTGTAGTTGCAAATACAATCTTAACTTTGTATTTTTGGCTTGCTTGAGAGAGGTTTTAAAACTAAAATTATTGAATCGATGGTCTATGGGTATTGGGTTGTCATGGGTTTAGCTCAAGAGATTGAATCCTAAACCCTTTTGCACACATTCGGCTCGAGAGAGTGAATGGACTAAAGTGAAAACTGTACTTCATTGCTGCTTGTTGGTGTTCGAGAGAAACCAGTTTGATTCGAGGTAAATTGTTCGAGAGAAAGTTTACCCCCACTAAAGTCAAGCTTATTCACTGATTTGCAGTTGTTTACTATTAATTGCAATTACCCGATTGTTTACCTTGACTCATAATCCAATCACATCCCAAGAATCCCATCTCTATATTCGTATTTTCATGTTATTTGCTATTTTAGTTGATAGTACAAAAACCCCCCTTTATATTTGACACTTGTGTCACCTATAATTTAAACAATGTTTTTCTTCATAAATATTTTTAGCTGTGATTGACTTGAGCATATTTATGTTTTTCTATTGATTCTTGAGTACGAACCACTCCCTTGGGACTCGACCCCAACTCACTAGTTGGGTTATATTACTACTAAACAATTGTTGATGCTTAGTATTGGATGAAGTATCTTTGATAGCATAATATTTATCAAAATGGAGCCGCTGCCGGGGAGTGGTGTTGCTTGAGAATTTTTTGTTAAGTTGAATTTTGTTCTTGTTAGTTATAGTGATACTTACTTAATTTTTAGTTTTGTTTTGCTTGTTTGTGTTGAAACAGGAAAAATGAGTGTGAATGGTGACCAAATGGACTACCCCCTTTGGAGATTTTTTAATCTTAGGAATAACCTCCTAACGTTCAAGAAATTGGGAGGGGGGGTGAGACTATCCGTGAGATGTGGCCGAGATTTAAGGCATTACTGCAGCAGTGCCCAGCTCATGGAATGCCAAATTAATTGCTACCGGAATGCTTCTATAGAGGTCTTAGCCCTGAAAATAGAAGCGTTGCTGATCAAGTTTTTGTAGGTTGTTTGATACAACAACCCTACAAAGTATTAGCCCAACTCCTCGATGGCATGATTAAAGCCAATAAGGAAATGAAAAAAGATCAAGAATGGGGCTTATTGTTGACCCAGCTGGATGTCTTGTCCAAGAAGTTCATGGAGTTGGAGGCAAGGTCCAATAAGAAGGGCAAGTACATTCCCCCTCATGAGTGTCAAAAGATGAAGCAGTCCAATAAGGAAATGAAAAAAGATCAAGAATGGGGCTTATTGTTGACCCAGCTGGATGTCTTGTCCAAGAAGTTCATGGAGTTGGAGGCAAGGTCCAATAAGAAGGGCAAGTACATTCCCCCTCATGAGTGTCAAAAGATGAAGCAGTAAGAGGGTGGACAAAAAGAAAAGGTCCTCTCACTTATTCTACAAAAAATCAAAGAACAAGATAGAGTGTTGAATGAGATAAAAAATGATATCTTAATGCTTAATCAGACAACAACCTCCCATTCCATGATCATTCAGCTACAAGACGCCCAAATAAACCAAGTGTTGTCCTGTCTCTACCTACAAGATAGAGGGGTTGCATAGTGATACTATGGCCGACCCCAAAAATGAGGTTTGAGCATGGATTTGCATCGTGCCACGACGTTAACTAAGGCGCTACTTGGGAGGTAACTCAAGACTCTTTTATTGTTTTGTTTTTGTTTTGGTAAATAATGATATGTTGATTGTGCAGGTTAAAGTGTGGAAAGTGTTTGAAAAGTGCAGGTTGGCGAGCAAATAGTCTAGTCGATGCGTCATCAAAGAGGTCGGCGACCCCGATTCAGATCGTCGTTGGACTCAAGACAACTTTAAAGTGGAGTCTTTAAAACTAGGCAAGCCCAGAAAATTATTGGCGAGTTGCTAATCAGTTCGACGATCGCGATCTATACCGCTGTTTGGACCCCCAAATCAACTGAGGGCCCTATAAAACTCAGCGACCTAAGTGACCACTCACCATGTCACCGAGTGGTTTGGCGTGTCACCGAGTGGTTCGGCAAGCACTACTTATGTCGCCGAGTGGGCGAGAACTGGATGATTTTTTAAAGGTCGAAGGTTTAAACGTCCAACTCTTTCACTTTCCCTTACTTTTATCTTCCCAAACTCACAACCGCACTCTAGTATTTTCTATATTTCTTCCATTTTTACTGTATTTGAGTTGTTGATTAGTGCTCGGAGTTGGATTACATTGTCGCCTAACATTTCAATTTTAGTTATTCGGCATAAAAGGTTGGTTTTCCGAACCCCAAATCTATTTCTTATCGATTTTGTACTCATTTGCAGCATTATTATCTTGTTTTCGTGTGCTGGGACTCTCTGATATGATTAGAATGTTTGATTGCCTATTTTTAATTTGATATCCTTGCCCGTATTGTTTTGATTGTAAATTCCCAAAATTTGGTGCTTTTAAATGAATTAAATTTTGTGGGGTTGTGCTTGTATATTGTTTATTTTAGTTGGGTGAAGTCTGAGTAACCTGTATTTGTGCCAAAAGACGTAATTTGCCCAATGATAAAGCGAGTGATGTCATTCTTAAGGGGCAAAGTCATTTATTGGAAAAATTTGGCTAAATCGGGAGAAGTCTGAGTACCCCGGAGTGATGTGTGTTATGGTTCTTGCTTTAATTTGACTAGTGCATGCTTTGATTTTGTTCGAGGGTTGCGGGGTTGAATTCAAGAAGTTGGGTTGAAGGTAGGCACGTTGGGTCCGAGCTCGCCGAAGCACTCAGCGGTTAACCAAAAGTCCCCATCTCGCCTTTAATTTCAAGCTATATGTATTGTTTGACTCTGTAACTTTCGGCGAGAAGCGTGATGTCGCTGAAGGATGTTGGCAATTCAATCGAAAGGCCTTCCCATCACCGACTTGTCAATTTTTCTAAGAATTTTGAGCCAATCCTTTCGGCGAGCCCAAAATAGCTCGCCAAAGTGATTCGGCAACTCACCGATCTGTTCGGCGAATTTGTCGGTAGTTATTCCTCTGTGAGTTTAATTGAAATGTTTCTAATTTTTTCACGATGTTTTGCAGACATGGCTAGACCAAAAGTTGCTGGGAGAAACATGCCACCCCAAAAAAGAGCATGGGGTATCATAATAAATGAAGGGGGGCCAAATCCCCCCAAGAAAAGAAGACAAGAACCTCCACCTAGAGATAAAAGCAAGGACAAAAGGTCCATTTCTGATAGGGAGACTACTCCCCGAGGCTCATATATTCCTTCATGGGCTTGGGGATTCTATGCAGCTGTGCAGACCTTTTTGGCGGATACACCCTTGGCAGCTCATAATGAGTCTGGTACTGCTGATCCTTCTGAGGAAACTCCGGGCATTGATGCCCAAGTCCAGACTAATGGACCGGGCACTGATGCCCAGATAGATGAAACGACTATGTAGACACGATCCCCTCTTTACCTCCCTCTCTGTCTTACTTTATTTCACTTTTGGATTTTTTTGTTTGCATTTGAGGACAAATATTTTATTTGTAGTAGGGTGAGGCCCACCTTTTGTGATATTATGACTCTCTGGTTTTGTTTATATATTGGGGTTTGAGCTGAAATTGTGTTTTATACACTGCATCTTGTGGATGTTTGAGCTTGTGGTTCCATGTTTTTAATTGTACATGAGTTTTGACCCCTTCCGAAAAATTTTGCCACCTCTTGTTTGTGTTAAATGTGGCTGTTCTTTTGAAAATTTGAGTATTGATTTTGGTCAATACCAATGACTTGAATAGTGCTCATAATCAAACAAAAATAAATGTGTGGCTACGATGAGGCCAAATGAAGTTGCATAGACAATATGTGAACTCCTTGCATCTCGTTGTGACTAGCCCAGTATCAAATTGAGTCTCTTGTGATGAACATTGCACACTAGCAAAACTGTGGAGTCTTGTTTAACTTTGGTGTCAATGCCTTGTGTGATGAGCTTACCGTGAACCATGTATGATGACACCTAGAATTTTTCCTGTTGGTCTGGCTGACTAAGTGATGCAATCTCTTGATATGATCTTAGGCAACTTTAAAGAGTGTGAAACAATTTGACATTATACCTCTTTTGTGGCCTACCTTGTGAGTGTGTGAACCCCTTTTGAGCACCCTTTGAGACTTAACCTTTTCTTGGAAGAAACTTGATGAAAACATTATGACCTTTTCTTGATCCAATACCCATAATCCTCATGATTTGTGATTTGTTTGAATAGCCAACTTAGGCCAAAAGCCTAAGTTGGGGGTGTGGTGAAAAGAAAAGGTAAATCATGACATGCAAAAAAAGTCCCCTTTTACCCATGTTTTGAGAAAAATGGAACCCCTCCATACAAAAAAGAGAGAGAGAAAAAGAAGAAAAGAATTTAAAAAAAAAGGAATGAAAAATTTATGGAATAAAGTTATGAAAGTACAAAAAGAAATGGGGTTTCCAACAGTCATGGAAAGTGAATAATGGGATGACTTGTAAGCACGAATGAAAAATGTCGAAGAAAAGGAAAGGAAGTGTTGTTCACACCATATTTCACGAGGACTATAGCCATTGAGCCTAAATGACCATACCTTTGCATTCAGCCCCGTTACAAGCCTTGGAAAGACCTTTATGATCTTGAGTAAGCTGAAACAAATGTTGGTTGCAAAATACGGGCAAACCTATGGGTGAAATCATACATTGTGTTCATCTTTATGAGAGTGAGCGTTGCATTTGATTCCATAACTTTAAATTGTTTCACCATTATGTGTGAATATGAAATCATTCTTTGTGTGAGGGCATTTGATAACCTTTTGTTGAGCTTGAACTTGCATTTGAAGCAAGTAATGTGAGCTTGAGATTCTTTGATATTGGTGAGTTACAACTTGACTCTTTGAGTGCACAATTGATCTTTGCATGAGTAAGTTGAGTCTTTTTGTGTACATTCATGAATGAATCTTGTGTAGCACTATTTGAGACATCCTTTTTGAACTGTTGAACTTGAGTTTTACTTGAGGATAATTAAAAGTTTAAGTTAGGATGTTGATGAGTCCACTATTTGGACTCATTTAGGGCTTTCTTTGAATAAATTTAGTGTCCTCAAATGCATATTTTGTACCAATAACTGATGTAAATCCTTGAATTTCAGGTATTTGGATTGAGGAACAAAGCATGGACACTATTGAGCAAAAAGGAACAAGGCAGCTGAAAGAACGAAGAAAAGAAGGCCTGAGGATTGCCTAACTTATTAGGTGAGTCGCCGAACAGCCTTGGCCTGCCTAAGTTCCAGTGTGCCAAGTCTTGAAGTAGAAAATCAAGTTGGTGATAGAAATGAGCAGTCAACGAGTCGTCGAACGGTTTTGCGATGCAGTGTCATATCGCCCAAAGTTACAGAACATAAAGATGCTGAAGGCCAAAGCAAAAAGGCGATGGAATTGACCGAAGGGCAGATCGCCGAGTGGATCGGAGATCCCGACTTACTGCGCCAACTTGACCTTGCAGCACACTTTTTGACAACTATAAATACTTGTTTAAATTTTTTGCTTAGTAGCTAATTTTATGTGGAATCATATTATTATTCAGTTTTTGAAGTTTAGAGCTTAGAACTTAATAGAGAGACAATATTTCCTTAGCTTTTAAGATATGAAGATTTCCATTTTGAAGAAATTGGAACTGGGTGTTGAAGATTCTTTATCTTAGACCTTTGTAAAGACTATATCAATCCTACCCAATTGATGGAAACACAACTCAGTAACGATTTTTACCTTGTTACTATGTTTAGCTAAAACACCAATTCTTGGGGTGTGATTATATGATTATGGGTTGATTTAACTGTTAGGTATTGTTAATTGATAGTTTATTTGCTATTTAAAAGTGATTTCGTTCAGTAGTTGGGGTTGAATTTAATGGGTTGTAGTTGCAAATACAATCTTAACTTCGTGTTTTTGGCTTGCTCGAGAGAGAGGTTTTAAAACCAAAATTACTGAATCGATGGTCTATGGGTATTGGGTTTTCATGGGTTCATCTCGAGAGAGTGAATCCTAAACCCTTTTCCACACATTTAGCTCGAGAGAGTGAATGGACTAAAGCGAAGACTGTGCTTCATTGTTTCTTATTGGTGTTCGAGAGAAACCAATTTGATTCCGGGTAAATTGTTTGAGAGAAAGTTTACCCCCACTAAAGTCTAGCTTATTCACTGATTTGCAGTTGTTTACTATTAATTTCAATTACCCGATTGTTTACCTTGACTCATAATCTAATCACATCTCAAGAATCTCATCTCTATATTCGTATTTTTGTATTATTTGTTGTTTTAGTTGATAGTACAATCAAACCCCCTTTATATTTGACACTCGTGCCACCTATAATTTAAACCATAAATATTTTTAGATATGATTGACTTGAGCATATTTATGCTTTTCTATTGATTCTTGAGTACAAACCACTCCCTTGGGACTCGACACCAACTCACTAGTTGGGCTATATTACTACTAAACGATCGTTGATGCTTAGTATTGGATGAAGTATCTTTGATAGCGTAATCTTTATCAACATGTGAGACAAGTATCCCTAGTAATTTGACATTTCAGATACTACTCTACCCTTACTTTAGCCAATCTTCCCTAGTTGATCACTTGGGGACGGGTGATGGGTAAATTGGTATCTATTGTAACGAGTGGATTATTTCGTTAAGGAAAAGCCAATGGAGAAAGAATTGGGGTCAGAAAACTTTTGATAGTAACTTGGAATTTCCTAACCTAGTCCAGATTTGGACGAAATCAGAGTCAGTAAAGTCTAGGGAAATCTGGTAACAATTAGGTGATTTAATTATGATTTTGATTACATTAATAGATAGCTAAGACTTTAAGAAGCCCGTACGACTTTACAAAATTGAATTTGGACGAGTAGAACTCTCGAAAATGATCTTAGCGTGAACGAGTGGTTTTTTTAATGTCAAGGGTTGAAGGTGTGTTGTAAAATGGGGGCTTGGAATTCAAATTCGAGCATTCTCTCTCTGTGCATGCCGCCATAGCGGGACAGACGCGATTTAAGTCGGAAATAAAACCCCAAAAATGTTTTATTCTGCACTTTTTCGACTTTGAGAGCTAAGGAACGACCCTAGGAGTTTTTGTGACAGTTTTCCACCATTCTTGAGGCTAAAGGTAAGGTTTTCACTCCCCGAATCCATTTTTCAATCCGTAGAATGTAAATTCATAGGTAATTATTATGGGGAAAGGGTTTTGATCTGAAACTAATGGTGGAAAAATCCCTAAATTGGGTATTAGGATCTTGGGTTTGTTTTAGGGTTATTGGGTTTGTTATAATCCAGATAATTAGACCTTTGATTGTTGATCCTTGGGTTAATTGTATATTTTTAGACCACGAACAAGCAAGAAGAATCCAGAAAGGAAGATTCAAGTGTCTTAGGGGATTCAATCTTAGATTAGAGGTAGGTGATGGTTGTGATTTCATGATTGTGTGATATATGTTTATTCTTGCTTCATTATAATATGGGTATGTATGCGAATGTTGCACTATTGATCACACTACTTATGGATGAGGATAGATGAATAATTGTATGTCATGAATCACCTCTTGATGTATGATTGTGAGAATATACATTGTGATTGTGATTGTGGTTTGTTGAATGGATCGGGTGTTGCATTTCGACACACTAACATGGGATCGGTTGCCACGTTCCGGCATAAACATTGGATCGGGTACCACATTCCGGTATGCTAACAGTTTGGGTTTGGGTTTGGGTTCCATGAGAGGACCATTGATTTGACATAACTGTATATCTTGATAAATGTGAAATTGTTCGTTGTTCGTAAATAATATCGATATTGTGTATATTCGGTGTATGCATGTTATTATATTATTGTAATGACTTATGTATATTGCACTTGATGTAATGACTTTAATATTTCAAGATATTTGTCTCTTTTTTATTGTATTTTTTTTCCTCTTTCAATTTTGTTAAACACAATGGAGTAGTACAAAAAGAGAAGAAGTTTATTTGGTTGCTTTCCTATTAAAACTTAAACACCCAAACAAATGTTGAATAATACATGAGTTGTTTTTGGTCTTCATTATTTTACTTTTTCCTTCTTCTTTTTTATTTTAACACTCTTATCTCCATAACTTATACCTAATTGAAATTTTACTTTAATTAATATTATTAACTCGTTTCTTTAAATTTTCATATTCATAACTCCCAACTATTTAATTTAAAAAATTTAGAGACCTTATGATATTGATTTCTTCAATCTTGTCTATATAAATTCATATTTTTTGTTTCATTAGATTCCTACTCAAAATTATTATTTTTATTCCATATTTAAAATAGTGATATTCCATATTATTGTTGTAGTGTCAGATTTATACTGTAGTTTGACTTCATGAAAAGACTCTTGGATATAAATGGAAGGGGTGGCTGATAAAAGCTCAAAAATAATTTCATTGATTATCTGATTTATTTATCATCTTGTTTTTGTGATTAAGGACTTGACAAACTTGTGTTGTTATTTTTCTCTTTTTACTTACTTTTTCATATGTTCTCTCTATATTTTTTTTAAAATTTTGGTTCTTATAAGTTTTTTAATTGTAGTAAATTACATTTTCATTTAGGCTCAAATTAGTTATTTGTAACTTTGTCAGAACACAACTAACTACGCCAACAAACGTTCAAATTTTATTACTCATGACTCAAAAGAAATGCATATTAAGTATTGAAATACGCAATTCTTAGATATTTCTTATGGTGAAGAGCCATTTAAATTTGTTCATTTCTTCTACTTCTAAAGAATTACCAGAATAATATACGATATAAAGAAAAAATAGAAATAGAGGTTTATTTAGATGATAATGAAAAATAGAGAAAAATAATTATTTAGACGATGATGAATAAGAGAAAAAACAGTATGTTAAAGTTATGATAACTCATGTCTCTTATCTTCATTATAACTTTTGCTCTTAAATATTATTGATAACTCATGTTTGTTTCATTTTTATTATTTTAAAAAAATTTCTTTAATGTGTAAATAGTAAACAAATGTGATAATAAAGACTGAACGTACAAGTTCAAAATCTTTTTAAAATAACAAAATTAATGTTTTCATAGAGGGAATAGGCTTAAAAATGCCCTTAACCTATTAGAAATGGTTCAAAAATGCCCTCCTTCCACCTATTGATTTAAAAATGCCCTTAACGTTTTCTTTAGGTTCAAAAATGCCCTTTAGCTAACAGAAATATGACATGGAATTTAACTAAACAAATGGTCAATTTTCATTGGTCAACAAAATTATTTTATCAAATAAAAAAACCTCACCCAAACCCGTTTTCAACTGGCACTTCATGCGACCTCTGTTCTTTCTTCATCCTCTTTTCTTTCTTTAAAAAACAATAGCTTTCATCCCCAAAGTAGCTAAGTTGCATCAATTAACTTGATAAAAAAAATAGCTAAATTGCAGCTTTTAAGCCCAAAAAAGAGTAAATTTCAACCCAACAAACGACAATTAAAATGAAAGCTTGAAACCCTAAAAATAATAGCTAAATGTAGATTGTAAACCCCCAAAACAACATTTTAATCCAATAAATAGCAACTAAAATGCATAGTAATATTAATCACTGATGCCGCAAGGTGAGAATTTACATACAATATTCATTCGCATCCACATTATGAAATGATTTACAATCAATCTTCAATAACTATTACACGATTAACCTTGACTAAGAAACTAATCTTTTATACATTAAATAGGAAGAAAGAAAACACAAATTAAATAAAAAGGGTAGATGAGGAAAAGGGGAAGGGTAAGAAAGAAAGAAAAGAGACAAAAGTTGGATTAGATTAATTTGAAATGGGTTTGGGTGTTGGGTTTGAAATGGGTTTGGGTGTTGGGTTTGAAATGGATTTGGGTGGGCTTTTTTTATATTTGATAAAATAATTATGTTGACCAATGAAAATCGACCATTTGTTTAGTTAAAATTCATGTCATATTTCTATTAGCTAAAGGGCATTTTTGAACCTAAAGAAAACGTTAAGGGCATCTTTAAACTAATAGATGGAAGGAAAACATTTTTGAACCATTTCCAATAGGTTGAGGACATTTTTGAACCTTTATTGTTTTCAACTTAATACATAAATTGTTGTTTCAAAATATGACCTCTTATTTCATTTACTTCGCCATTTATGCACTCTAAATTGTTTGGTCTACCATTTGCATATAATATCTATTTAGCATATTGAGAAAACACTTGAAAAGAGATATCATGTTCAAGATGAAGGCAAAGATTTACATTGTCTTTTATGTCATTGACTTGAATATAAATATTTCATACTACTTCATTATAATAAAAAAAATTATCAATTCATAAAATTATTTTTTATAAATAGTAAAATAAATTAATTTATTAATTTTTGTTACAATCGCGCGAAGCGCGGATAGTTTCACTAGTTTAAAGTAAAGTACTCTTTACTCATGAAAATATAGGTAAACTTGTATTTTACCCAACCCATTTGTTATTCAATCCATTTTTACCCATATGAAATATGAACGGATTGAATTATTATCCATTTTATGTAGACTAATTTTCAACCCACCCAAATTTAACCTATCCCGCCCATTTACCACCACTAAATTGTCAAGTCATGTCTCTTAAAGTTATGTTAATGAGATGGACAAAGAGATACCGAAGAAATGCATTGAAAAATAAAATATTTAACTTTTTTATGTTTAAAAATTTTATGTTGATTTTTTATTATATAAATAAATTTAGTTACGATATTGAGGGTTTGACTTAGAATATAGGTAGCTATGGGTGGAGTTGATCTATGAAAAATTAGATAGTGATGATTTTAATGACCAGTCAGATGCATTATAAAATACTCTAAGTTATTGTGTCAAATGCAAGATTTTTAATGTATTTCTAGCAATTATTTTTTGTTCTTGATTATGTTTTTTTTTTTTTTTTGTAGTAAATATTTTCAAAGGTAGAACAATTCTTTATTTTTGAAATTTCTATTTTTATAGATATAAGTGCTTGAAAGTGTAGATTTTAGATCTTGAATATTGAATACATTAAAAAACTGCATGATGATGCTAACATTATGTAAATTAGAAAATTTTAAGATGAATCAATTTAATTGCGATTCAACTTCTTTTATGTTCTTACAATGTTGTGTTACTATTATTTCTTTATTTGTTAGCACTATTCAAGATGATAAAGACTTAAAAGTCAAGATTATTATAATTATCTCTATATTCTTTTTTTTTCGATGATCCGCGCATGGGTACTTATACTAATTTTATCTTAATATATAATAACAACATTTTTTCAGTTTCCTCCACAAGTGTAGGAAAGAAGTTGCATTTTTTAGAGGATTAATATGGATATTAACTAAATTGGATAGAATATTAAATTACGTTGTATTACTTCCTTCGTGCACTTTTAATTATTGTGTTGCATTTTTCGAAAGTCAAATTGACTAATTTTCAGTGTTAAATTAGATTAAATTAATTCGATGTTTTAATCAAAAAATTTAGATATTCAAAATTTTAATTTTTTGCATATCAATATAATGAAAAATACATAATAAAATGTTAGTCAAATTCTTATTATATGACTTAAAAAAAAAGAAATCATGACAATTAAGAGCAGACTGAGAAAGTAACAATAATAGCTATTTTAAGAAAGTTTAAGAAATATATACTGTACTTTGTACCTGACAATCTCAAGAATCGGTCAAACAACGATATGAAAGTAGTAACAACTTCAGCAGATACTCCTCTTTCAACTTTTAGATTGTGTTTCCTATTTCTGATTACTTTCTTTAACATCCATGAATCTTAGTAAACCAAATTAGAATATTGGGATTTCAGAATATCAAGATTTAAAAAGAAAAATTCCTGTTTGTTTTGATCTTTTCCTCTTTTTCATTTTTTCCAATTTAGATTACAAAAAGGTAAATGTATTTTGATCCTCTGCCAACAAAGTTTTGTTTCCCATTTATTTTTTTTTAGCTAATGAAGGTCTGATGAATCTATTTTTCTTTGGTATTGCAGGTTTATCTACAATATTTGATCAAAGAATTAACTTTGAGAGGTTTAGTTGTATAGGCATGCATGTGATAATAATAATTTTCTCTTTTATCGACATAAATCTGTTTAGATTAGAAGATGTCTTTGTTTATTGAAAAGAGCATACTAGCATCCAGATTTCTATCTTGTCTAATAGCCATTTCGATTTCCGTCTTGATTGTTTCTTCATTGTCACTTGTCCAATTTGCTGATAATTCATTCATACCAAGATCAGTGTATAGGTTAATTCTTGTTAATACTAATTCTTCTCTATACTCAACCTCATGTGTAGAATCTAAAACCCCTTTTTTGCCTCTTGAAACATCATTTGAAAAAAACTCGAAAAGCCACAATACAACATCATATCAAGCATCCAGTTCTATTAGCAAATCAAGTGGATGTGACACTAAACAAGCTCTTCTTAGGGTGTATATGTATGACTTACCCCCTGAATTTCACTTTGGGCTATTAGGTTGGAAAGGAAACGGAAAGGAAATGTGGCCTAATGTTGATATGCAGGGTCAAGTACCCTCATACCCCGGTGGCTTAAATTTACAACATAGCATTGAATACTGGCTTACCCTTGATCTTCTATCGTCTAATATTACAAGACCATGCACTGCTATTAGAGTGCAGAACTTAAGTGAGGCCGATGTAATCTTTGTCCCATTCTTTTCGTCTTTGAGTTACAATAGGCATTCTAGGCCTCCTGGAAAGGGAAAGGGAAAGGGAAACGTCAGTCTAAATAGAATACTACAGGATAGAATGGTAGAGTTTTTAAGAAATAGACATGAGTGGAAGATAAATGGTGGGGTAGATCATGTGATTGTTGCTCACCATCCCAATAGCATGTTGGTTGCAAGAAAAAAGTTGAGCTCTGCAATGTTTGTGCTTGCAGATTTTGGAAGGTATCGAACGAAAATAGCAAATATTGAAAAGGATGTGATTGCTCCTTACAAACATATCGTCAAGACATTAGATGCTAACAACTCACCCTCTTTTGGGCAACGTCATATATTAGTTTATTTCCAGGGGGAAATTTATAGGAAAAATGTAAGTTGCAAATCTGTTTTTGCCTTGTTTCTATCATATTTATGCTTGAAAAAAAGGATAAGTTTGCTAGTCATGTTATGGAACTGAAGTAGATGATAGCTTTTGTTTGCTTATATAATACCAGGGTGGAACAATCCGTCAAGAATTATACCACCTTCTCAAGGATGAAAAAGATGTACACTTCACTTTTGGAAGCATAAAATCAAATGGTGTTAGGGAGGCTGGACGAGGAATGATTTCTTCCAAATTCTGCCTACATATAGCTGGAGATACCCCATCATCCAACCGCTTATTTGATGCTATTTCTAGTCATTGTATTCCTGTAATTATTAGTGATGATATTGAGCTACCATTTGAAGATATTCTAGATTATTCCAAGTTTTACATTTTTATTCCTTCTTCGTATGCTGTAAGGAAGGGATATCTTCTGAATTTCCTTAGAGGAATCAAGGAGGATCAGTGGATCAAAATGTGGAAAAGGTTGAAGGAGTTCACAAAACATTTTGAGTACCAATATACATCCCAACTTAATGATTCAGTCGATATGATTTGGCAGGCAATTGCAAGAAAGTTGTCGTATATACAACTGAAGGCTCATCGCCACAATAGATATCGTACTTCATAGCTCATCGTCCATGCCCACTAGTTCTATAAGCAAATTAGCTACCTCTGAAACTATTTATCTATTTTTATTCATATTTTTGAGAGTGCCTTGTAAATTCAATTCATAATGAAGTTACATATACAAGTTTATGCATTGTGGACTGTTCTCCGGCAAAAATTTATGTACCACCATAAAACTATCATTGATGTGAACGCGAATTAACCCAAATATGTTAGGGCTAACCCATCGGTGGCCCCTTAAAGTTGGCATCAAATTTCACTTAGATACCTTAACTGAGTTTTGTTTATTTTAGACACCTTATGTAGGGTTCAGTTGTGTCATTTGGACACTTTTTTAACAATCACCCAAAAATATAAAGTGTGTGTTAAACACTCACCGATGACTTGTCAAAGTGACAAATTAAACAAAGACACATGTTATATATATAAAAAAAAAAAATTAAAACTAATGACTTTTAAGTAAAAAGAAAATAACCACTGATTTGATGACATGTGGCATTTCAAACTCAAATAATAAATATTTTTTAAAAAGAAATTCATCACCTCTAATTTTCATCAAGAAACTCACCTTGTCTTCTTCACCCAACCAACCTAGGCGTCTTCTCCACTCCACCCATCCCAACCCCAACCGCTCCTCCACCCCCACTAGATCGTCCATCCTCTTTACCCCCACCCACCCCAACCTCAACCCCTTTTTCACTCTATCGTCATTTCAAGAAACATTTTCAAAAGAATTTAATAACATTGAAAAGATTAATTTATAAAAGCATAATTTTTTTCTCTTCTTTACCTCTAAAAAGAATCAATTATAACTAACAATGGAAGAATTGTTTTTTTTTTTGCATTTCTCATATGTGCAGAGGATTCAAATATGTGAACAAGAAATAGAGTAATTATTTTGTGGCACTGAAATTTAATTGTTGGATCTAAAGAAAAAGAATGAGAAGAAGATGATGGTTGTAGTGATTTTCAGATCTGTAAAATTAAAAATTGCTTCGATTTTAATAAGATTAATGACGATAATATAGTGGTGGTGGGTTGATGGTGTGTGGTGGATGAGATAATCACAAAGAAAGAGGGAAGAAGATGAACAGTGTTTTAAAAATAATTTTTTGGTAAAAAAAAACCTTTCACGCGTTGACTTTGAGTGTATTACACTCACCATGCCATGTCAGCGAAAAGTGTAAAAATGACACAACGAGATCCAACATAAGGGTTTTAAAATGAACATCGTCTAGTTGAGGTGTGTAAGTGAAACTTCGTGTCAACTTTAGGGGGCCACCGATGGGTTAGGCCAATATGTTAATAGCGTAAGTGTGTCCCTACGATGAAGAGCATTGCGATACAGAAATAATGTTAAAAAAGATTTTTAAAAACCTAATCTATTTGATTATGGCTCTAGATTGACATAACATATAACCTTCTTCATACTTTCATCTTCTTCTTTTGAATAAAGGAACTATTCAAACACAAAACAATTTATTATATGAGAAACTACATAACTAGACATACTTTACTACTGTATATCATATTATTATTATTATTATTATTATTATTATTATTATCTATACTATCAAAATATTACATATTTTACCACTAATTAGGAGTTTCTTATCATATATTGAGAAAGATACACCTAAATACATGTAATTCTACTCCCAAATACACTAAAATAGGGAGAGAGGCGAGTGAGATGCGGAGGAAGGCGAACAAGATTCGTAATGGATCCTAGATACATGTGAATCACTATAGATAAACACTAGATAAATGTATATGTATGTATCTGGTGTGATTCACCTGTATTTGGATACAAGATACATAGGAGAGTGGCAAGCGAGATGGGAGGGAGGTGAACGAGATTTGTTATGTATCCAAGATACATTCGAATAACTTTTTGAATTTCATTCTCCCAGAAATTCGGGTTGCAACCAAAAATGAAACTTCGTAGCACTCTAATCAGTTGTGATCCCTCTTGTTGAAAAGAAAGATGCGTCTCTTTTTTCTTCCATTTGAATATAGTGTATCTATAATAAATTACACTTAATTTTGACCTCATGTATCCAGGCGTATCTAGACGCACTAAAATCTTGAAAAATTGGTAAAACTGCAAATTATAGTGTATCTAAGTAATTAGCTATGAGTACATAGTTTCTTAGCACCTATTGTGGATGGGCTATGCTCCTTTCTTGACATTTCTTTTGTTTGATTGATTGTGACTAAAGGTCGTTGCAATTCAGTTGTTTGTGCATGCCAATAGCCTATATAATTCTAGAACTTGTGAAAAGAAATAACTTGCCTTTTGATAACGTCTAAAACAACTCTCCAATTAAGGAGGTGACTATGATCGTCTGAAAAATAATTATCCAACAAGAGTCGGGGTCAAATTCCATAGAGATTGTCCTTAAGATTTACCATAATCATAAATTAATTCAAACGAGCATGCATAATTGTGACCTATTGGTTTCGTTTTCATGTTTAGAACTTTCCTATAGTGACCTCAAGTCATTTATCAGTTGCTTGGACTGAGAGTTCGGTCACTTGGTTTCTCGTTTAGCTTTTGTGCAAGTTTTGTGTTTGGAGCTTTTGAAACATAAATAGTGGACTTCGGTCAAAACTTTAAGAAGACGGCCTCAAAATGCAATTTTGACAGTTGCATTAGCTCCCGAATGTTGTTTTTTGCTCTGCGTGATCACGGTGGTCATTTTCTTTATGGTCGAATCTAGGCCCTAAGCTTCGCGAACGTGATGAGTAGTTTGACTAGTTTTTTTAAGAAAGACCAGTCGTGAATCAGCTCCAACTTCACATTTCAAAGTGTGATTGTGGTAGTTGTAGACCCCTAAATTGGCTGATTTTCTTTGCCAATTGTCTGGAATAAGCAAGGCTTCACTTTGGGGTCATAAAAAGAACGTCGGGAGTGTGTTTTCGCATGATATGATTTTGTCTGATTTTGAGCTTAAATTGTGCCCAACTTTGGGGCACAATTTTAGTAAGCTCTTATGGACCCACTGACAGAGTTAATTTTGGGATTTCCAATATGGGCTCCATAGTTCCATTTTGACTCGATTTTGGGCCCGTCTCAATTTTTTGCGATTTTAATATCTAAACGACTATATTGATGTTGTGATCATGATTTTGATAGTGTGGCCGTGATCAGAGGTTGTTCAGAATGGCAAAGCTTCAAAATTGTGATTTTAGAGCGTGCGTGGTCTACATTGAGGTAGGCTACGACTTCCTGGTTTTTAGATTATCTTGATGATAATGCTCAAACTACTCCCCAAAGCTAATTAAAACAGTAGGTTGTCATCATCAATAAATATACCCAACTAAGAGTCGAGGTCGAATCCCACAAGGAATGGTGTGAGGTTAAAGATCCAATTAGTGAATTAAATCGTAACTAATCTCAATGTAGTAAACATGGTAAATGGGTGGATGATTCCATTAAATTTAACAACCTAAATTCGGGTGCACAATTATACCAATACTAAAGCAAGTGAAAGTTCACAAAATTATTTGACTCTAGGGGTGTGGGATTGGACATTGATATCACTAGGGGTAGTATCAAATTGCTCAATTAAACTAAATAATCATGGATAGGTTGGACCATCTTCAATAATGTTAATCTTCTTTTGATCTCATAACACTAGTTTATGAAATCTTTTTTCGGTCTCATTCATGTGACTTTCAAGTCAACCCACTACCTTGGATTTGCAATTAATTAATCACAACAAAATTACAAACATCAAATTAATCACCCACTCATATCGGTCTCTTTCAAGCACCAATGCGAGATCAAAACTAAAATCAAGTTGGCCACCTTAATTCATGAATTAATTACATGGTAACAATTTAAATCCATGATTGACAGCTATAAAACTGAGCAATTCAACATACCCACAAAGTTAAATCGACACCCAACCCTATAATCACATCCCAAGAGATTGGGGTTTAAGCCACACATCACAAAGTGTAAAGAAGTTATACCTTGTATGAAATTAGCTATGAGTAACATAAAATTGAGCAATTACAAGCAAATCCACTTTGAATTCAACCTCAATTTATCAAATTCGAGATCAACAATTCAAAAAAAAAAATAAAAACTAAAAGTGTTCTTCACTCAATAGGAAGTGTTTCTCTGTCCAAAACCTTCGTTCAAATCAACTGCAATAATGACCGACAAAGTACTACTTTGGCCCAAGAACATATACCACAAATGATATGGGAGAGCCTTTAGCTTCAACTTCGGAGACTAATCAATAGATGGTTTTGCAGGCAGAGTTTCTTGATTCTTCAAATCAAGATCCAACTTCTTTGGTGAGCGACGAGTATAATCCACCCATCAAGTGCAAATAAGTCAAATCTGACATCAAAGCACAAACAAGGCCAACAACACTCAACAAAACAATAATTTTCCTTAAGAATGATATCACCCATATAATATTGGGAAAATTCAAGACTTTTTGTCGATTTTTCACTAGGGCTTCCAATCACTAGCTACGAGTACTCAGACTTCCCTTGCTCCAATTCATACAAGAAGAAAACATAACCATGACAATTATTATCACAATATAACTAAAAACAGAAATGTAGAACTAGAATAAGACAAAAAGATGATGAAAACGACCAATCTACACAATATAAACAAAAGCCCGACAAGGGCAATGAAAAACATCAATCCAAAACAGTAAAAACAACCTAAAGGGGAGCACTCCCAACAAAAAATGGTATTGTGTCTCACAATACAACTATGAAAATCATAAAGAGAATACGAAGGGAATTCCTGGGCTGCATCAATCCTCCCTACTTTTAGTAGCCTAGCTGTCCTCAGCTTCCTCATCATCTGTCCACACAGGTGCATCTCCAACCTCATTTGGCCTCAAAGTTAGGAGTAGCTCATTGTTATTAAATACCTTCTAAAGTCCTTTTATACCTTTCCACATCTGGGTGAAGAACTTGTCCCTACTTTTCTCCCACTTTTTCATCTGGCTATGTGAGAGACTCAACTCACCATGTTACTTGACAAATCGACGTATGCCTTCTCAAAATTATCTAGCTGAGCCTGAGCTTTTTGCTTCCTTTGGTTCTTCTAGTAGGTATTAAACTCATGTTGTGGCACAAATGACATAGGCCCCGAAGATGACTCACCTGGCCCTTGTGGCAGCCTCATCACCATATCTTTCATAATTTGCAACTTACTAGACAACGAATCAGATTTCCCTAAAATATAAGGTACATAAGAACTCTACTCCACATTCACATACTTTCCCGAATCCATATTCCTTTTTTTACTTTTCACCACAGTGCCTTCACCTCACAATTTAATGGGAAAGATCGGATTTTCGAGGCTTAACCAAGTATCACCAGGGTACTCTTCTACTTTATCTTATTTGCACAACTTTGTGATCAAGGACGAGACGATGATGGATGGGCTATCATGGAGCATGAATTCCCAGAACTCATTCACTATCAAGTGGCCCACATTCAAAAGTATTTCATAAGGTACACAAGCCATGATATGTGCCCTCAATACCAGAATGTTGATAATGTTCCAAATTGGCAAGAATTAGGAGATTCGACTGCACACAAGCATCCATGTTCTAGCTTTGACCATCAAATAGAAGGATATAATATCAACATTTGTAATAGCCTATTGAACATTTTTACCTGAGCTTAGTTTTGTTCCAAACCTAATACCTCACACACAATCTTTAGCAATGAAAGTTGCAATGTCATGATCAAAACAATCCATAAAATGCATTTGTTGCTTCACACTTATAACTCACAACTCTTCCCCAAATGGTTATCAACATTGTTGACATCTCTGTCTCCATGAGGTTGGTATAGAATTCCCTTATCCATTTTTCAGTTTCCTTGCATGGTTCAGGAGTAAAGAAAATCCATCCAGAGTTTTCTGACCTTTGGTAGAAAGTAGGAAGCATTTTGGCCACCTTCTCAAGTGCATGCCCCTCTTGAGGAACAATTTCTTTTTATCAGATCCTCATAGTAGTTCTTTTGAGCTCGGAGAGACACAAATCAATTTTGGTCATAGTCGACCACAACTTCCTCTTCAATATCAATTTGTCGTGCCATTCTTAACTTTTGGAAATTTGAAAATCACAATAGCATGAACGTGTAAGAAACATGTGGTAAACAATGTTATTCTGTTGGTATAATTCAAAGAAAAGGGTTAAGAACCAATCCAGGACCAAAAATAAGACTACTGAAATATTGAACTCTGCCAAAACATTGTTGCATATCACGCAAAAGTGAGATGGTGGTCGCTTAAGCGAACATCATGAAAGTGACCAAGAGGGTGCTAACACGGAAATTGCAAAATCCAAGAGGGGTGGCTTAAGCAAAGATCATATTTATGACTGATTTTGTGACCTGTGGCCTCCTCAACATGTAAAACCAATATTTCACCCATGTTTCGCACAAAAATCAGTTTCAAAGGTTCAATTCGAACAATAATCAAGCAAGCAATTCAAAAACTCAATCAATTCACAACAAAAACTTCTGAAATTATTTTTGAGTTCTCATGGGCATTTATGAAACATGTGGTGGAGAACCTATTTACTCATCAATTTGATCATGAAATGGATACTCAACTTCCCCAAATATGATAAATCAATCCACACTCATGCAATCAACAAATATCAAACAAGATTCAACCAACTCACATAAAAATTTAACCCCCCCTCCCCCCCAAGAGAAAGAAGCTAACTAGGACATTTGAGCATTGACTTTCGTAATCATCGGCGCCAAATAAGTGTTTTCGGGATCTTGAAATGTTATTGACTTGGTTCGGTTACATACACCAAACTTCTCTTCAATGATCATATCAATCCATTCTTCCTCAGAATAAGGCCATAGGATATCCTAATAGGCCTTACAACCCCTAAGCATTTTATTGTTACCACAAGAATCCATAGAAGCAAACTAAAAAAGAAAGTAAAGACAACTATCACAATTTAGATAGAAATAAGTAAACTATAAATCCTACATAAATTTAATACGCCTAATTGTTCCATGGCATGTACAACCGTTTTGACAACGCTCAAATTACTCTCAAAACAAGTTAAAGAGTAAAAAATCATAAGCAATAAAAATAACCAACAAGAGAGTCAGAGTCGTATCCCACAAGGAATAAATTGTTAGCAATTGAAAAGACAAAGAATTAGGAAATTTTTGGGGACATTCTGAATATGCCCAGGGAAGGGATCGGGTTGGCTGTTGGAGGATCTATTTCACAATAGTTTGTTATAGAAATTAGCGAACTCCCAAATCTTAGCGGTGCAGGTATTCCTAAGAAGTATCTTAAAGTGGACTATCTACGGATCTTTGAGTTTGTCATTAAGGTATAGTTACTTAGATTAAAAAAATGAATTGGTTCCTCAACTGTTGAACTGTTCATCTTGGAGGCCTTGAGTAAGGTTGAGTTTATCAATCTTTCTGCCACAATTCTAGAACACATGCAAAAGATCATATCTATTAAGGATGGTACATATGACATGAGATATGGGTACCTTCGGACTTGGAATCTGAATGTGTGGAAGGGGAGACTATGGGAAAAGAGTAATATGTTTAAGCCATTAGTGGAACATGATCAACTCAAGCATGAGTTGGAAGCTATGATAGTTACAGTTGCTAACACATATAAGATCACTTGCCTAAAAGCTCAGCTTCTAAAAATCACAATCAGAGGGACCAAGTTGAAAAGAACTGGCAGTCCTGAAGTTTCAACATGATGCCCTGACAACAAAGAATGTTGAACTTCAAGAGAGGCTTCTGAAAAACCATGCTTAGGAAGACACTCTACTAACCTTACTCTTTCAATCCCTTTATCTTAAGCCCCCTTTCTTCCTAAATTCATGTGCCAATCCCCGTTCCTTCTCTTCTATTGAAACTCAATGGGAATTGTCCTGGTTCTCATTCGTAATATTATTTGTAATGTTTTGATTGCTGGTCTTTTGTTTATGAATGTAAAAGGCCTTGTTTCTATTGACTTCTCTCATTACTTTATGCATTTTTACTCACGCTCAGTATTTCCCAAGTGGCCATAAATTTTCTTGAACTGTATTTCTGTCAACTTGGTTTACTGCTTTAACTATTTTTTATGATGTCAAAAAGGGGAAATTGTTAAGGTATGAGATCAATGTTAGTTACTTGAAGAGGTCTCAAGTCATGTTGATAAGGGCAACTAGTGAAAGGGGGAAAGTTGAATAAGTTTGTCATCATCAAAAGGGGGGGAAATGTTATTTTGGAGCTGATTTAAAGTTTTGATGATTAACAAACTTCGAAAATGATGAAATAAGGGGAACAATGCCAGTTACTTGAAGAGTCATGCTGATAAGGGGAATTGGTGAAAGGGGGAAAGTTGAATAAGTTTTTCATCATAAAAAAAGGGGGAAATATTATTTTGGAGCTGATATGAAGTTTTAATAATTTAACAAACTTCGGGTTCTAACAAGGGACCTGGTCGAGGAAAGACTCCGTACATGAAAACGACAAAAGACATATGTCTAAAAGTTGTCAAATCTGATGTGGTTGGTGCATGTCTTTTTAAGAGCAGCAAGCTCCCAGCCAATGTCGCTGCTCCAAGGGTTTGTGTCCATTTTATATTAGTCTCTTCTCCAAAAAGACAACTCAAGTTTTGGCAAAAAAAGTTTTGAATTCTGAAAATTCATAAGCTTACAAACAAAAAAACATCTTCAAGGAAGAACACTGCTCATACTCAATAAGGGACCTGATGGAGTGCTAAAGTGTCTTTGTTGTATTTTGAACTTTGTGTCTTGTGTTCTTATATTGTAAATCTACTCCTAAGTTATAAAGGATAGTAGATCGGTTGCTTGTCTAAGTCTTTAGGTTGAGTCGGATTAACTAGAGTTAGTTAGTCGAATCATCTATGCTTTAGTCATGCCTTTTTACATCATTATTTTGATGTACTCTTGGGTAGAGTTGCCTATGAGTGTCAACTAGATTTAGTTGATGTGTGGGTGCAGCAGAGTTGTTGCTTAGTTCTTCTCTTATCTTTGAGATCTGTAGTTGGTGGCTAGAGTTAGCCTTGTTAGGTTCTTGAAGTCTACATGAACTAGAGTCAGTTGGTTTAGTGGGCGAGTTATTGCTTAGTTTCCTTTGTAGTAAAGTTGTTATAATAAGGGGGAGGGATTAAGAGTTTAATGCCTAGGTTACAAAAGTTTGTAATTTGAAGCTTTGCTTTGTTTTGAGTGAAATGGAGTTTGGGTTGAAATCCTATTAGTACAGGTCGTGGTTTTCATTTTGCTTGAGCAATGAGGTTTCCACGTAAAATCCTTGTGCTTAATTTGCTTTGAGTTATCTATTTTCCGCACTATTATTCTGTGAGGGGACCTGGTTCAGTTATCACTGGTGGACGCAGACATTCTAACAGAAGTTCATGAAAACACCGTGATAATCTGGGTTAAATGCGCATAACAATTGAGGAAATTGATTAACAGCTCTCTGCTAATGTTGACCGTCTTCTTTCTAGAACGATAATAAGATGGGTTAAGTAACATCCTTATAAGAATTATTTGAAAAATACGAGTTGTTAGGATGCCTAGCCTATTTTGCTAGGAGAGAATTTCTGATTATCCCCATTGGATCATGCGTCAGAATGAGTGTATGAATGGAAGTTTTGGCAAAATAACATGGATTTCGGTTACCCCAAATCGAGCAATAGTAGTATAATAATGTTTAAAGTTGGACTTTAATAAGATGTAAGTAAATTGGGGTAAGCGCGGGCAATTTACCTAGTATATTGTAAAATAATTAATAAAATAATTAAAGGGGTAGTTTCAAATACATATATATAATAAAGTAATTAGTTTACAACAAATATAGCTCTGTTTTATTTACATTTTAAAAATAGCCAAAAATCAGAGGAAATATACAGTGACTATACAATATAGCTTGTCAAAAGTCATAGAAAGTATATACTGACTATACAATATAGCATATATATACATGAGTTATACACTCACTATACATTATGATACACTCAAAAAGCTAATATAGAGATATACATGAAATATACACTGAATATAGTGATTATTCAATCTCAATCAACTCAAAATCACCTCTAAAAAGTCCCAAAACTTTAGATATGAAATCCTCTTGATATTTTGAGTCTTTTGAAATATAATTCGTTCGAAACAATTCACGTGATACATTGAATTTTTAAAAAGAAGAAGAAGAAAAACTGACAGAAAAAACTGGAAAAAGAAACTGGCAGTAGAAGATGACGACGACAACAAAAGGTGGAGAAAAAATTGGCCATGTTTTTGGTAATTAAACCAACTGAATGGTCATTGGATGTAATTACCCCATAGTTAGAAGTTAGTAAAATTGGTCTAGTTGGGTCTTGACCCCTATAATTCATTTTTGACCAAACTCGTTTTGATCCAAATAAATATGGATTGAGTTGCGTCTTGACTCGTTTGTTATATTGACCCATTATGACCTCCCCAAATTTAACTTCACCCACCCAATTACCGCCCGTAGCTTGGGAGGACAACGTACTCTCTCATAGCTTTGTAGGCTAACAACTTTCTATCATGAAAGTAAAAGAAATAAACTGTTTAATATAAAATTTTGACAATATAAATAGTCGTTCAGATCATATTATTTACCAAAAAAATAGTCAAACGCAGTCTCTCTTCTTCATCCTCCTTTGTTTTCATCTTCTTCTCTTTCTTCTTTCTTCTTGTTCTTCTTTAAAATTTGACGTACCATTAATTTGAGCAAATTATATATCAAAAGACTCAAATGAATTTCTTTTCTAAAATTTGAAACTATTTAGAGGAGATTTTGAGTTGATTATAATTGAATAGTCAATATATCCTTCAAGTATAGTTAAGCATATATTTCATGTACGATTAAGCTATATTAAACTTTTTGAGTGTACCATAATATCTAGATTGTAGACCATATTATAAATACAAACAATGTACAAAATGTGAAGTATCAAGCAAAGGTCTTTACAAGTTAAAATTGACAACGGACGCCCAACCAGTGATTTGCTGCATTTTTTTTTCCCAATATATAGTTCACAAATATACTGTCACAGTGCAAAAAAAAAAAGAATAAAGCTGTAAAATTGGAAAATAAAACAAAGAAACCTATCTTTCCTTTACACCTCTTTTTCATCCCTCACCCCATCTAATCCAGTAGACAGTTAATACACTCAATCATCAGCAACTACCTTCTAGTAAGGTAACAGGGCAAAGTTGTTTATTTAAAAAAAAATTTTAAAAGGTACTTTTCCAGCCAAGAAAAGCCATTTTATACTTGCTGGGGACGAGGAGCTTCCACCTGCCTGGGCGGTGTTGACACATGAATCATTGTCTGATCTGTTGCTACTGGAGCAGGTCTTGGTGCTATTGTAACGTGCAAGCCCCTTCGTTGCCCTGCCTGCAGTAAGAAAGCAACTTCAGCTGCTGCCTCCTGCTTTAAATGAAAACTAAGAAATATTAGAGAACAATAGATTCATAGTAGGAAAAAGAAAATTAGTAAAATCTTGGATTGCTTGTGCTATATATTTCTTAAAACACTCACAAGTACACCATTCTGATTTTTCTTTATTTGACAGAATAGAAACAGCGGCAGAGCTAAGTGGAGGGATGGCAATCCAAACGGATCACCTTCATTGAAGATTTTAGTACGCAAATACAGCAAAAACAGGTTTCTTGGTTATATATAAATAAATAAATAGATGAATCCTCTCGATATAAGAAAAAATCTAGTGAAGTGGCAAAAAGGGTCCGAAAATTATTTTAGATCACAATTTCAAATCTTCTAATATGACAATTTAGTAGTTTTTTGAATCCGACTCTTCCATTGGAAGGAAGAGTGACAAAGTAAATACATAGCGAATGGATATTCTAGAATAGGCATGGATACTGATGTTAGGTTTGGACATGAAGATGCAAAATCTTGAAAATAGAGGCAACACGGCCCCATCAAACTACAATTTTATATTTGCGGGAGCATTTCTAAAATATAAAAAGTTGTACATGTCCAACTGTACTATCAAATACGTATACATATAAACAAGAAAATCAAAAAATGCTAGCAAAACATAAACACAATCCATAATTTCATATATAAAAGTTTCATGATGAATAGGACCAGATAGAATAGAATACTACAGAGGATTCCCACTTAATTTGGGATTATTAATTCAGTGGCAGATTAAAGATGTTCACTAAGGGGCTTCGAAAAATAAAAATGTAGTGTTTGGGATTTGAACTTGGAACATGAAGGTGAATTTTGAACTCCCTGGAACCACAAAGTCAACCTCTAGTCTTGTGTTTGGGGATTCAAGCTCTATATATATACTTAAAAACTAAAAATTTTAACTTATACATACAATATAATATTTTGCCAAGAGGATTCGGCAGAACACCCTTGAACCCCCCCTAGATCTACCCCGGACTATTATATGTTCAATATTAAAAAAAAGGGCAACTTACTGTACACCAGGACTATATAAAAAAAATGACAAAATAGGCTTGTGCTAATAAAAGTCAATCACTTTGTCACTTTATTGATGAGAACTGAGAAGCAAGGGGTCATCAATTCATGGGCGAAGCCATGCACTTCAAATAAATCTATTCTTCACACAAAGTGATTCCAACAAGAAAACGTCAATTCTTTATAGCTTTTTAAAATAAAGTAACAAACATTGTTAATGTGCGGGGCAAAGTAAGCATATGTATCCAAGAAGTATACAAAAAAGTAAAAAACCTACTAAAGGATATGGTTTCTACGTACAACACTCATCTTCTCTACAGAAAACATTACGAGTACAACAAAAGAAAGTAAGGGACAAAATACTACTACTCCTTAATTGTTCAAAATTCCTCGCTACACCCTTAAACACTCTCCTATATATCTCTTTGCAAAGAGCCGCCCAAATACGAGTTAGTGGTGCCACATTCCCCGCCTTATTTCTTCTTCTTTAGTTCTTCCAACGGAATAAAACATCTTTTGTTGTACCAGTAATCACCCAAATTACGCCCAAACCAAATAAGATTTTTAACCTTACCTCAGGAGTGAGAGGATGATCGTCATCTTCACCCGAACTCTTTCCCATATAGGACCAACTGACATAAGTGACCTTCCTATTCCTCAAATTCTCACCCAGGTCACAGACGGATCTCTCGGTTATCAAAAAAAAAAAATTGTCTCAATAGCTTCTAACCTCTAACCGAGTGAAGAAACACACATTCCTCGAAACTTCAGGGATCTATATCAAACTGTGTGGGAATGCAACCTCCTCCCGAGACAAAAGATTGTCGTAAAAGGATTTAACATAGAACACTCCAGCGTTTCCTGCCTTCCCCTCTCATGTGGTGTACTTTCTTTGTGAAGCAAAACAATCCCTCCACAAGTCGCCCCACCACCATATTTTCAATCCGTTAAATTTCAATGTCTATAGATGCCCCCTACTTCAAGGCTTGAAGGAATGTAGGCTTGCCAAAACTCAACGACAAAACTTGAAGTACCTATACAAATAGAGCTTCCATCTTTGCGATTTTGTGGCTCCACATTGTGAGAAATATTAGAGAAGAATATTATTGAATTATTGCTGTTAACATTATTAGACCCTATTTATAGACCCTAGAATACAATCCTTTACCAAGTAGGTGTTAGGGTTTTGCCCTAATTTTTTTTTCCTTATTTGAAGTTTATTTTTTTACTTAAAGAAAAGTCAAAGTATTACCATAAATGCTTGAACTTTTTCTGAAAGGAAAATATAATTTTCTTCCATATTTGGTTTATTCTTTCCTTAGAGGAAAAGTTTGGAGATCTATAAATTGAAGACCCCTCTTCTCATATCGAAGACAATAGAATCCACAATGTAGTCATTTAGACAGTCTTGTTTAAGGGGAGATTTTCTCCTAAACATATTTATGTTTTTTTAATATTAGTTTTCAATATGTAGGTCGTTTGATCAAACCATATTAATAATATATCTTTAGTATGTTTTTATTTGTCGTCTAATTTATCAATCATATCATGATTTGCAAATTATAAGCTTCCGCATGACGCCCTATTCACCTTCATAACCCAATAGTAGGATACTATTTAGTATTCCTATTTCTATTGCTATTCCTATTCCTATTCTAATAGGATTGTATAAACCTATTCCTATTCTAATAAGATTATATAAACCTATTCATATTCTAATAGGATTGTATAAACTTATTCCTATTCTAACACTCCCCCTCAAGCTAGTGCATACAATTCATGTATCTAGCTTGTTACAAATGTAATTAATACAAGGACCGATGAGGGGCTTGGTAAGATATCTGCAAGTTGATCACTCGACTTCACAAAATTGACAATCAATATCAATGTGCTTGGTCTTCTCATGAAATACTGAATTTGATGCATAATGTCGATAAAACACAAAGTGATAAAATTACAATGTTGAACGGAAATCAAGCTTGCAAAGACTATTTCAGACCATAGAGTGACTTACGTGATCAACATACAAGGCTACTAAACTCCCCTTGAGCAACAAAATTAGATGGTTGCTCCATATAGACTTCTTCACAATGCAACGATCGCCGGAAGTGCTCAAAATATAGTATCAAGTGTCTGGATCATGTTGGAATCAATAGACGAGTCAATATTAAACAAGAAAGTCACCGAAAAACTGGTCGAAACATGCTCATAAGTGGGAGTATTAGATTTGATGGCTAAAAGTGGTCACAATGTAAGAAATAAAATTATATGGGTAGGGTCCGAATGATGTCACGACCCAACTAGAAAATAGAAATTATACAGGATAGTTCGAATTGATGGAACGACCCCATTGAAAAAGAGAAATAATATGGGTAGGGTCGGAATGATGGCACGACCTTACTGAAAAAGAAAAATTGTACGGGTAGGGTTGGAATGATGGTACAACCCTACGCAAATCAGATTTGAGGAGACACCGGAAAGACAAATGGAACTATGCAAATCAAATCTAAGGAATCACTGAAAAGACACATGATGCTATGCAATTCAGTTATGAGAAAATAGTTCAAAAAAATCCACGGTACTACACAAATCAAATATGAAAGTAGTTCAAAGAGATGCACGGTGCTACGCAAATCAGATATGCAAAAAAGGTAGTCCCCGAAATAATGGCAAGGTGGTACAAATTAAATATGAAAAGTAGTCACCAAAAAGATGGCACGGTGCTACGTAAACCAAGTATGAAAAAGTAGTCACCGAAAAGATCGCACGGTGCTACACAAATTAGATATAAGAAAGTAGTCATCGGAATGATGGCACGGTGCTACACAAATTAGATATGAGAAAATAGTCACCAGAAAGATACACGGTGACCAACTTTTGCTAACATAATCATTGAACAGACGGGCAGCATATATGGGTGCCACCCGCCGACAGCGGAAGCTCTTTGATTTTCTACCGAGACCGTAGAGGCTCTGATACCATGTGAGAAATATTGAAAAAGAATATTATTGAATTGTTGTTGTTAACATTATTACATTGAGACCCTATTTATAGACCCTAGAATGCAATCCTTTACCAAGTAGGATACTATTTAGTATTCCTATTTCTATTGTTATTCCTATTCCTATTCTAATAGGATTCCTATTCTAATAGAATTGTATGAACCTATTCCTATTCTAATAAGATTGTATAAATCTATTCCTATTCTAATAGGAATAATAGGATTGTATAAACCTATTCCTATTCTAACACACATTTCGTAGATCTGATTTGTGAAAGAATATATGAAGGGTAGATTTGGTCCCACTGGGTGTGCCAATTTGTTTACAACAAATTTTGAAGTGATGAAAATTTACAATAATCACAAATTATAATATCATCAAATAGTCATTTCATTGATGAATATTAGTGAGTATAACTCTATAAATCCTTTTATTCTTCTCTCCTAAATATTCTTCAGAATTACTTAGTAGCATATTTCTCGAATCTGCGATGATTTTGGACCTTCTTACAATGTATTTGATCATAGAAGCACCGAGAAACGGCTTTGAGAAAGGCAATATTTGATGTTTTGATCTCTTTGTGAATATCCCAAGAGTTCATGGGATTTTAAGATTCCTTTTCAAGGGAATATGTACCCCTTTATATA
Organism: Solanum commersonii; assembly: GCA_029007595.1. NCBI lineage: Eukaryota > Viridiplantae > Streptophyta > Magnoliopsida > Solanales > Solanaceae > Solanum > Solanum commersonii. Next base: position 232,164 of record JAJTWQ010000311.1, read on the forward strand.
GGCATGAGCTGGGGTTTAAGGTAAAGTATTCTCCAAGAAACTCTAACACACCTTGGAGTTTGAAGATGGATTGAACTCATCTTGTAGAACCCAACTTCAAATCCAATAAATTTCAATGCCTAGACTATTTATTAAGCACTCTTAGATCTTTGACTCATAATCCACCCAACACTAGGGAGTCGTTACAATCTCCCACAACACCAAGTGAAACTTCCTTGCCTCGTCTATCAAACCCTATAAGAAGTTCCTTTTTGAAGTTTTTCTAGTTTGTCCGTGACACTAGCCCGAGCATAAAATGAAGACATGAAATAAGTGGGGATGCTCTTGATGAGCATTTCCTTTCCTTCTTTTGACTACATTTTTCCTCTCCTCGTTCAATTCTCTTTTCAATCATCTGATAATCAGATTTCACTCTACTCGGTCTTCATAAGAAGCACCAAGTGGCAGCCCAAGACAGGTAGTGGGAAAGACTCAAATCTTACGATTCAGAACCTAAGCTAATGAAGAATGTTCTCTACCTCTCCCCCAGGTATAATTTCTTTACCTCTTCGCTTTGAGCATTTGGAGTAATATCAACATTAGTGCATATTTCGGTTGAAATTTCATTATCATATTACTAAATTTATAAATGCATTGAAATTTTTCCCCATAAATTATGCATTTCACTATGAAGTAGCACACACCTAACATTTCATTTGTCACTTCAAGCCATTGTTACCTTTATTTGTGTTTTTCGCTTTCAATAACAATACAAGAACCCAATAGCATGGCCAATGAACCCAGTGCAAATCTTGGAGGTCAAGGTTCGAATTCTAGCACACACAGATGGGTTGAGTTGTCTAGTATGTGTCCGGGGGAGGTGGTAGGTAACGGTCGAATAGAGGAGGCGGGCCAAGCTAGCCTGGACACCATCTCTTTAAAAAGAAAAAGGTTCAATCTAAGATCATGTTTTGGAGGTATGGTGCTTTTGATAAAGTGTTTTAGGATGAAACAAAAAATCTTTTTAAATATATGTTTCGCAGTATTTTAGTTTGTATTACTTGGAGGAAATGATCAAATATTCAGAGTAGTTCTTAATGTATAGGGGTTAGATTATTTAGGCCCTTGATATATATATCACTTGACTAGGGTTGTGCAAAATTTGGGTCAAACCAATATCCTGAACTGAAAATCGGGTCATTGGGTCGGGTGTCGATTTATCATATCTGGATATTGGATAATCGGTTCGGGTGTCGGTTTGGCTAAGCTGAATTTCGGGCCACCCGATAATTCGATATGAAACCATTAACATTTTAGGCCTTCTTAGAAATGTTAAATTTTAGGCCCAATTTAAAATTAGGGTTCATAGCCTGAAACCTCACTTCTTAGTTCTTACGCCTCACTTTTCAGTCCTCAATCGTTATATTCACTTCTTAGAAGAACTCAAATGTTGCTTCTCAATCCTCACATCACTCCCCAGATCACATAATTGACTACTCAAGCCCGCTAGCACCTGGTGGTTGGTAAGTCTCAAATACTCACTTTCATTAGCCGACTATTTGTAGTTCTTGTTTAGCTTTATTTCTGTTCTGCCTTTGTTTTTAGTTATTGTTCAAACTTCAGGCTTTTTTTAATTCCTTCAACAATCAGCAATTCATCCACCTTTAATATGAACCAGTTCAATCAATGATTATTTTATATCTTTCCGCAATCTTAAGTCTTTGGTGAAGTATCATGGCTGAAAATATCTTAATTGATAAGGTTGTTGGTGAAAGTGGTGCTTCAAATTCAAACGTAACATATGAAACTCAAATTGTTGAGTCTGAAAGAAAGGAAAAAAAGGTCTTGTGCTTGGGATCATTTTACTCGTAAAATTGATGGAACTAGTAAGGGTGCTTGCTACTATTGTAAGAAAGAGTATTGTGCTGACTCAAAGGGACATGGTACGATAGAGATGCTTACTTATTTGTCCAAATGCCAAAAGATGCCTTGTAATATTGAGATATTAAACAAGCAAAATTAGCATTTCAACCAGTTATAGGGGGTAACAAGGGTGATGCAGTTGTTGTTCCGTGGAATTTGAACAAGAATAGTGTAGGAAGGCTTTGTGTCATATGGTAATTCTTGATGAACTTCCTTTCATATTTGTTGAAAAAGAAGGTTTTAAACAATATATGAAAGTAGCACAACCTTGTTTCCGCATTTCTTCTCGTACCACTGTGACTCGTGATTGCTTTGATCTTTTTGATGAAGAGAAACATAAAATGATAACTCTTTTTAAGGAAACACAACAAAGAGTGTGTTTAACCACGGATACTTGGAATTCCATTCAAAGAATCAATTATATGGTTATTACAGCTCATAGGATTGATAAAAAATGGACTTTCCATAAAAGAATAATAAACTTTTGTCCAATTTCTAGTCATAGAGGTGAAGATCTAGAAAAGTCTATTGGTAACTGTTTGCACGAGTGGGATTACATCAAATTTTTACTGTTATGGTTGATAATGCTAGCCCAAATAATGTGACAGTTATTGAGTTGTCTAAGCAATTGACCAAGTGGGGGACCAACATTATGGGTGGTAGTCACTTTCACGTAAGGTGTATAGCTCATATTGTGAACCTTATTGTTCAAGATGGCATAAAAGAAATAAATGTGTCTATTGAACGAGTTAGGAAAGCAGTGAGATACATTAGACAATCCCCGGCTAGGTGGAAAAAGTTTCAAGAATGTTGTGAAGATGAAAATCTTGTTAAGAAATATGTGCTTGGATGTTCCTACAAGGTGGAGTTCCACCTAAATCATGTTGAGCAGGGCTATTGAATATGAATGAGCAATTTTAGATTATGCCGATCCGGATATTGTCTTGGTACATCATCTTAAGTATATTGATAATGAGGATGGAATTCTTACAGGTATACTTTTGAGCAGTGATTTGGAGAGTGTAAAGAGAATTGAAAAATTCCTTGAAATGTTTTTTAAGCTTACTTTATCTGGATCACGATATGTGACATCAAATCTTCATTTTCTTGAAATTTGTTAAGTTGGTGTTTACTTGAAACAATTGATATTAATTGAAGATAAAGTTTTGGTTGATATGGCAGTAATGATGAAGGAAAAATTTGATAAATATTGGGGTGATACAGACAAAATGAATAAGATGCTTTTCATACCATGTGTTTTGGATCCTCGCCACAAATTTAGCACTCTTAGTTTTACACTTTAAAAATTGTTTGGGGACAAAGGGGAAAATATAGAGAGTGGTGTACAAACATACATGAAATCTTTGTTTAATGAGTATGCAAATCCTATTTCAAATGATAAAAGTGGTCAAGTCTTTGAGGAATTTGGTTTGGGGTCTATAGGTAGGGTCTATACCTATAGGAGATTTTGGGAATTTCTTTGAGGAATTACATAAACATACATCGGGAAGTGGATGTACAAATTCTAAGACAGAATTGGATAAATATCTTGAAGAAGATATTGAAATTGGAGAAGCACACTTTGATGTGTTGCTTTGGTGGAAAGTCAACTCACCTAGATTCCCCTTCCTTTCTGAGATGGCTCGAGATGTATTAGCTATTCTTATTACAAGTGTGGCATCTGAATGTGCTTTTAGTACTGGATGACGCATTCTTGATTCATTTAGGAGTTCATTGACTCCTAAATTAGTACAAGCTCTAGTGTGCCTTCAAGATTGGCTTCGAAGTGAACCACAACCTATAATATTGAGGAAGATTTAGATTTCTTGAGCAACTTGAACAAAGTATGGAAAGAAACTTCCACCAATGTAAAATTGCGAATAGTTTATTAAATATTTTTGTTGCTTAGGAGTTGAGCCTTGATTAGTTATTGTTTTTCTCTTTAGATTTGGCCAAACTTGTTAAAATATCTTCAATTGAGGACATGTAGAGTTGAAGGCTTCCTTTACTAAATCTACTAAAAGAAGAGGAAGGTAGATGTCTTTGACTTAATATGTATCTGAATGATAGGAAAAAAACAATAAACCAATTAATTTGATTGTAGGAACATCCAAGCACAAAGATTTTTTAACAAGATTTTCATCTTCACAACATTCTTGAAACTTTTTCCACCTAGTCGGGGATTGTCTATGAAACGACCCCAAAAATGCCCGAAAATGTGCTTCGGAAACACCTATAAATTGTAATTTCCATATATCTCAAAATCCGTGCATCATTTCGGAAATTCGACTTCGTATTCTTATTCAAGGGGTCAAATTGAGTGGGAAATGAGTCTAACCCAAATTTTAGAGCAACCGTATCAAAATCCAAAATTTTCAAGTGAAGCCTTTTTCGAGGGTCTACTTTGGAGGGTCATATCTCCTAGCACACAAATTATTTGGTGGCCAATAATATATCCATGGAAAGCCCTTTGAGTTAGCTACCTAACGCACTTCGTTTCACCTCATTCGGAGTTCGGACGAAGAAGTTATGCCCATTTTCGTAAAGTCTGTCCGGCAGAAAAAGGCAATTTCCAGTAGCCGATTTCTTGTTCACCCGCCCCTTTTTTTTTTCTAAGTGTTGGACGAATTTTTTTCCAAAGGGTATATATTATTTCCTAGATACCATTAATTCATTCCCATCCCTAAAAACATTTCCCTCTCTCAAAAACTCTCTCAAAACCCCAAGGAAGCTCAAGGTGAAAGATGGAGCTAGGGTGGATGGTGGCTATTGATTTCTTCACCAATTTCGTTTGGTTCTTGAAGATAAAGGTATGGGGATCCTTTATCCTTGATTATTCTTTCTTTCAAGGAGCCCAATCAAAAGGTTTTCAAGGTTTTCAAATACACAAAAATCCTATTTCGAATTCTAAGCATGGGTTCTTGCATTAAATAATTTCAAATGATGTTTCATGTGGTTATTAATGATTATTTATGGTTTTAAGAAAGAAATATTTGTGAACCCATGTCTTCTCAAATTCTTTAAATTTAGCCTAAAGTGAGTTTAATGATTTTGAGTAATTGATGTAGGATTATTGAGTGGTTGATGTGGGTTGTTCTTATATGATCTTAGCTATGTTGAGTTGCTAGAAATTGTTATTGAATGGTATAATGTGAGGTAGTAGCCTTGAATGGTCATAAATTGGGATTTAGACTTTATGTTGGTTATTGGATATTGTTTAGCTTAGCTTGTATAGTTGATTGTTGTTATTATCATTGTTATTGTATTGTTAAATTGTTGGAAGATGAGGATGATGAAGATAGCCATGGAAAGAGGGTAAGTTGATCAAACTTGATAAATATTGTATAATTGGCATGGAATTGAGTATTGTGGCTTATGGCCTTTGAAAAGGATGGTGAGATGGCTTGATCTCTTAGTATTAATAATATTGTTATTAATTGGCTTGATCCACCTTTGGTGGAGGTGGTTATTTGTTGTATTGTTGTGAATTGAGGCCATGAAGGGCATTAGGTGAATGTTATTATATTGTTGTATTATTATACACATATGAGGCTAGATGTAAAGTCCTATATGAAGCTATATGTGAAGGTATGATGTGAATGAGTTTATGTGATCTTGTGATGATCCTATTATGGTCTATTTTGCATATTATCATGAAATGGAATTATTATGTGATGTTTATGGTTTTCATGCTTCCATGATCAAATTATGAAGGTTGATATATATATGTATGTTGTTGGTGGGCTGATTTATATGTATTTCGAAATTGGTTGGACTTAGTACTCTTGAAGTACATGATTTCATTTACATGAACAATGGCCCATCATGTGTTTGATAAAATGCCCATTTATAGAATCCTTAGGAAATGGAAGGTCCAATGTACGTCCTATGAATCGAATAGCTATATAATTATTGAAATGATGATGAAATGGACACATGTATATGATTTTCTCTATATAAGTGTTGTGAGTCGACCAAGCCTAGTACGGGGGGTAGTAGGCCCGTATAACCGTATCGAGGGGTTGGTACCTTGGTTGCCTAGTACGGGGGTAGTAGGCCCGTATAACCATATCGAGGGGTTGGTACCTTGGTTGCCTAGTACGGGGGTAGTAGGCCCGTATAACCATATCGAGGGGTTGGTACCTTGGTTGCCTAGTACGGGGTAGTAGGCCCGTATAACCATATCGAGGGGTTTGTACCTTGGTCCCTAGCTCGGGGTGGTAGGCCCGGGTAACCACATTGAGGGGTTTGTACCTCATTCGCCTCTCCAAGGGGGTGGTAGGCCTTGGAAATACTCTATTGATGGTCACTCACCACACATGTACTATGCCCCACTAAATATGATTTATTTTATGTAAGCATCATTATACATATCCTCTCATTAATATGCTATCTATCGGGTATGATTATGCACTTTGCCTATAAAGTCCTTATCTAAGGTAATCTTGGGGAACACTTAAGTGTGCTTGAAGAGGATTGTGTGGGCGGTCACTTCTTGTCTCACTCAAGTGTGTCTTAAGGTTATATTAGGTAGAGGTCCTATGGTAATGAAATGACATGTGTCCTTCTAAAGTTAAGCATGAGTTGTATATGGATTTATATTAAGTATATGTATGGTTGGCTATGGTCTAATATGTTAATGTTGACTTGTATTATGTCTCTTATACTTGCAAAGGAAAGGTTTTATCAAAGGACATGAAAGCATACCTTTCTTGTAAATGTCCGTTGTGCATATTTTCTTGCATGGTCTCCATACTTAGTACTTAATTGTGCTAACCCCTTTCTTTTGCTTTTTGACTAAAGTGTAGGGATTTGGAGATGGTGATATGTCATGACTACTTGATAGGTTTTTAAGAGTTGAAGATGAAGACTTGGTGAGTCCTCATAGATTCGAGGGCAATAACCAACATGTTCTTTTATGTCTCTCTAGTATTTGCTTAAGTTTTGAGTGGGCTTAGTCCCAATGTTATATTCAGGTATTAGATGGTTTTGAGACATATTGTATAAAGTCTAGAAAGTCTTCCGCTTGCTATTTATTGAAAGTATCTTCGTGAGTGAAGAAAGTTTTTAATTCCTTATGGTTTTGGTGTCTATGCAATGAATGAATGCTAAGAGGCTTGTATTAGACCTCTTCGAGGTCGAGTACGCCGGTTACGACTAGGGGTGCTCCGGGTCGTGACAAACTTGGTATCAGAGCAAAAGTTCCCGGGATGGTCTTAGGTTGTCTCAAAACCACATCTAGTAGAGTCTTGTTCATAATGTGAAGCGCGCCACATTATGAATAGGAGGCTATTGGGTGCTAAGAAAGTTTCACTTCTTCATTCTTTTAGTCGTGCCATGGAGTTTCTCTCTATAATGTCTTCCCTTTTTTTTTTTTTTTCATATGTGATGGTCATTTGGGTGTAACCTTTGAGGAACTTTTAATGTTGCAAGGATTGAGGGAGAGAATGTTAGTTGTGATGCCAACTATGACTTGGTGACTTAGTAGGTGTGAGGTGAAAGATTGTGGTGATGACTTTAGTATGAATGGGATTCCTTTGGTTATGCGTGTTGTTGGTAGTATCCGGCTTAGTCATGAGGAAGTTTTGTGATGTGTTGAAGGAATTTGTGAAATGTGTGGTGATTTAGAAATGCTAGGTGTAATGAGTATAAAAGCCTAGTGTTGTTTTGATCCGACCTTAGGATGGAAGGAGGTGAATTTGAAAGAACTAGTAAGAGTTTCTCTAAGTGGGGAAATATGTGGTTAGATGATAAGGTCTTCAAGTGTGGTTGATGTTTATGAGTTAGGCTTGAAGGATGTTTTTCATTACAAGAGGTTTAGTGAATTAAAGAGTTGGGTAAGAATGGTTTTGGTAAGATTGATGGTATTTTCATTGAGATTTTTATGAGATGTTAAGGTTGACCTTAGTTGGGTTTACCCTTAAGTGGGGGATGGTACGATGAGTAGTGAAGTTGTAGAGAAGTGTTGATATCCTTACCTACTTCTATATGTGCTTACTCAAGCCTAAAACAAAGAGTTCCTAGAAGCTTGGTTCATGTTTTGGAGTCTTATGTGAAAAGGAGTTTTTCCATGGTCTCCTTATGTCATGCATGTTTTAAATGAATTCTTGTTAAATGAGAAAATGAGTTTTCATGTTTCATGCCCCTCATGTTGATAGGCAATTAGAGTAAGTAACCTATGTGATTCATGAGGTGAATGGTTTAAATGTGCTTTTAAGAAGTAATTGCATAATTGGCCGAAGATCATATGATAAGCATGATTTGAGTTGGAGGAGGAAATTCCTCCAATGAAACGGAATATGTCTAAGTTGCATGCATATTGAGTTCGTAGAAGTAGTCCTATTCTCTCATGTAGTATGATGTGTGTTTTAAATGGAGATTTTTTCTCCTAAGTTGTGCATTGTGTGTAATATGGCATACTTGACTTGATGATGTGAATTAAATGAACATGCTTGAATGTGTTCTTATGAAATGGAATGTTAGCTCCTTATGTGGTGGAAACTTTCCTAAAGAGTAGAGGAGGTAGTTCCTCCCATGTTTATGTGAATTAATGAGGTTTGCGCATTTCCATAAAAACTTGTGTTTTTGAAGAAAGATGAGTTGTATGAGTTGTTTCCCTCATGTTGTAGTGCATTGGTTATAAGTGATCAATTGTACTTCATGAAAATAAGGTATGAGCATGTCTTAGTAAGGAGTTGAGAAGTTCCTCCTTGAAAGAGTGCTATTGAACATGGAAACTTGCATATGTGCTTAATGATGTATGGACTATGTAATGACTAGGAGAAGGTAGTTCCTCCTATGAACATGAGAAATGTTGATGTTGGTGTGTTATGATTAGGAGAAGGTAGTTTATCCTTGAACATCACTAAACATGATAATGTCATTGCATGCATTCATGTTTAAGTTGACAATTGGTTCATTGTGGTTTTACAATTATGTTGAGGTTTTGAAATGAGGTGTAAGTGCATTGTTGCATCCCTATGTGGGCTGATTTTGCCATGTTTGTGTCTCTCATGTATGTTTCTTTAACATTCGGGGACGAATGTTCCCAAGGGGGAGATATTGAAACGACCCCAAAAATGCCCGAAAATGTGCTTCGGAAACACCTATAAATTGTAATTTCCATATATCTCAAAATCCGTGCATCATTTCGGAAATTCGACTTCGTATTCTTATTCAGGGGTCAAATTGAGTGGGAAATGAGTCTAACCCAAATTTTAGAGCAACCGTATCAAAATCCAAAATTTTCAAGTGAAGCCTTTTTCGAGGGTCTACTTTGGAGGGTCATATCTCCTAGCACACAAATTATTTGGTGGCCAATAATATATCCATGGAAAGCCCTTTGAGTTAGCTACCTAACGCACTTCGTTTCACCTCATTCGGAGTTCGGACGAAGAAGTTATGCCCATTTTCGTAAAGTCTGTCCGGCAGAAAAAGGCAATTTCCAGTAGCCGATTTACTGTTCACCCGCCCCTTTTTTTTTTCTAAGTGTTGGAATTTTTTTCCAAAGGGTATATATTATTTCCTAGATACCATTAATTCATTCCCATCCCTAAAAACATTTCCCTCTCTCAAAAACTCTCTCAAAACCCCAAGGAAGCTCAAGGTGAAAGATGGAGCTAGGGTGGATGGTGGCTATTGATTTCTTCACCAATTTCGTTTGGTTCTTGAAGATAAAGGTATGGGGATCCTTTATCCTTGATTATTCTTTCTTTCAAGGAGCCCAATCAAAAAAAGGTTTTCAAGGTTTTCAAATACACAAAAATCCTATTTCGAATTCTAAGCATGGGTTCTTGCATTAAATAATTTCAAATGATGTTTCATGTGGTTATTAATGATTATTTATGGTTTTAAGAAAGAAATATTTGTGAACCCATGTCTTCTCAAATTCTTTAAATTTAGCCTAAAGTGAGTTTAATGATTTTGAGTAATTGATGTAGGATTATTGAGTGGTTGATGTGGGTTGTTCTTATATGATCTTAGCTATGTTGAGTTGCTAGAAATTGTTATTGAATGGTATAATGTGAGGTAGTAGCCTTGAATGGTCATAAATTGGGATTTAGACTTTATGTTGGTTATTGGATATTGTTTAGCTTAGCTTGTATAGTTGATTGTTGTTATTATCATTGTTATTGTATTGTTAAATTGTTGGAAGATGAGGATGATGAAGATAGCCATGGAAAGAGGGTAAGTTGATCAAACTTGATAAATATTGTATAATTGGCATGGAATTGAGTATTGTGGCTTATGGCCTTTGAAAAGGATGGTGAGATGGCTTGATCTCTTAGTATTAATAATATTGTTATTAATTGGCTTGATCCACCTTTGGTGGAGGTGGTTATTTGTTGTATTGTTGTGAATTGAGGCCATGAAGGGCATTAGGTGAATGTTATTATATTGTTGTATTATTATACACATATGAGGCTAGATGTAAAGTCCTATATGAAGCTATATGTGAAGGTATGATGTGAATGAGTTTATGTGATCTTGTGATGATCCTATTATGGTCTATTTTGCATATTATCATGAAATGGAATTATTATGTGATGTTTATGGTTTTCATGCTTCCATGATCAAATTATGAAGGTTGATATATATATGTATGTTGTTGGTGGGCTGATTTATATGTATTTCGAAATTGGTTGGACTTAGTACTCTTGAAGTACATGATTTCATTTACATGAACAATGGCCCATCATGTGTTTGATAAAATGCCCATTTATAGAATCCTTAGGAAATGGAAGGTCCAATGTACGTCCTATGAATCGAATAGCTATATAATTATTGAAATGATGATGAAATGGACACATGTATATGATTTTTCTCTATATAAGTGTTGTGAGTCGACCAAGCCTAGTACGGGGTAGTAGGCCCGTATAACCTTATGGAGGGGTTGGTACCTTGGTTGCCTAGTGCGGGGGGTAGTAGGCCCGTATAACCATATCGAGGGGTTGGTACCTTGGTTGCCTAGTACGGGGGGTAGTAGGCCCGTATAACCATATCTTTTTTTTTGTACCTTGGTTGCCTACTACGGGGGGTAGTAGGCCCGTATAACCATATCGAGGGGGTTTGTACCTTGGTCCCTAGCTCGGGGGGTGGTAGGCCCGGGTAACCACATTGAGGGGTTTGTACCTCATTCGCCTCTCCAAGGGGGTGGTAGGCCTTGGAAATACTCTATTGATGGTCACTCACCACACATGTACTATGCCCCACTAAATATGATTTATTTTATGTAAGCATCATTATACATATCCTCTCATTAATATGCTATCTATCGGGTATGATTATGCACTTTGCCTATAAAGTCCTTATCTAAGGTAATCTTGGGGAACACTTAAGTGTGCTTGAAGAGGATTGTGTGGGCGGTCACTTCTTGTCTCACTCAAGTGTGTCTTAAGGTTATATTAGGTAGAGGTCCTATGGTAATGAAATGACATGTGTCCTTCTAAAGTTAAGCATGAGTTGTATATGGATTTATATTAAGTATATGTATGGTTGGCTATGGTCTAATATGTTAATGTTGACTTGTATTATGTCTCTTATACTTGCAAAGGAAAGGTTTTATCAAAGGACATGAAAGCATACCTTTCTTGTAAATGTCCGTTGTGCATATTTTCTTGCATGGTCTCCATACTTAGTACTTAATTGTGCTAACCCCTTTCTTTTGCTTTTTGACTAAAGTGTAGGGATTTGGAGATGGTGATATGTCATGACTACTTGATAGGTTTTTAAGAGTTGAAGATGAAGACTTGGTGAGTCCTCATAGATTCGAGGGCAATAACCAACATGTTCTTTTTATGTCTCTCTAGTATTTGCTTAAGTTTTGAGTGGGCTTAGTCCCAATGTTATATTCAGGTATTAGATGGTTTTGAGACATATTGTATAAAGTCTAGAAAGTCTTCCGCTTGCTATTTATTGAAAGTATCTTCGTGAGTGAAGAAAGTTTTTAATTCCTTATGGTTTTGGTGTCTATGCAATGAATGAATGCTAAGAGGCTTGTATTAGACCTCTTCGAGGTCGAGTACGCCGGTTACGACTAGGGGGTGCTCCCGGGTCGTGACAGTCTAATGTATCTCACTGCTTGCCTAACTCGTTCAATAGACACATTTATTTCTTTTATGTCATCTTGAACAATAAGATTGACAATACGAGCCATACACCTCACCTGAAGGTGACTACCACCTATAATGTTGGTCCCCCACTTAGTCAATTGCTTAGACAACTCAGTAACTGTCACATTATTTGAGTTAGCATTATCAATTGTAAGTCTAAATCTGATGTAATCCCCACTTGTGCAAACACTTACCAATAATCTTTGCTAGATGTTCACCTCTATGACTAGAAATTGGACAAAAGTTTATTATTCTTTTATGGAAAGTCCATTTTTTATCAATCCAATGAGCTGCAATAACCATATAATTGATTCTTTGAATGGAAGTCCAAGTATTCATGGTTAAACACACTCTTTGTTGTGTTTCCTTAAAAAGAGTTATCATTTTATGTTTCTCTTCATCAAAAAGATCAAAGCAATCACGAGTCACAGTGGTACGAGAAGGAATGCGGAAATAAGGTTGTGCTACTTTCATATATTGTTTAAAACTTTCTTTTTCAACAAATATGAAAGGAAGTTCATCAAGAATTACCATACGACACAAAGCCTTCCTACACTCTTCTTGATCAAATTCCACGGAACAACAGCTACATCACCCTTGTTACCCCCTATAATTGGTTGAAATGATAATTTTGCTTGTTTAATATCAATATTACAAGACATCTTTTAGCATTTGGACAGATGAGTAAGCATCCATGTCGTACCATGTCCCTTTGAGTCAGCACAATACTCTTTCTAACAATAGTTGCAAACGCCCTTACTAGTTCCATCAGAATCAATTTTATGAGTAAAATGATCCCAAGCACGAGACCTTTTTTCCTTTCTTTCTTTACATTGGACTTAACAGTTTGAGTTTCATATACTACATTTGAATTTGAAGCTCCACTTTCACCAACAACCTTATCAATTAAGATATTTTCAGTCATGATACGTCACCAAAGACTTAAGACTGCGAAAAGATATAAAATAATCATTGATTGAACTGGTTCATATTAAAGGTGGATGAACTGTTGATTGTTGAAGGAACTAAAGAAGGCCTGAAGTTTGAACAATAACTAGAAACAAAGGCAGAACATAAATAAAGGCTAAACAAGAACTACAAATAGTCGGCTAATGAAACTATGAAAGTGAGTATTTGAGACTTACCAACCACCAGGTGCTACCGTGATAGCAGGCCTGAACAGACGATGATGTGGTCTGAGGAGTGATGTGAGGACTGAGGTTTGAGAAGCTACTTTTGAGTTCTTCTAAGAAGTGAGAATTATAACGATTGAGGACTGAGAATGAAAAGGGAGGCGTAAGAACTAAGAAGTGAGGTTTTAGGCTCTGAGCCCTAATTTTAAACTGGACTTAAGATTTAACATTTCTAAAAAGGCCTCAAATATTAACGGTTTCACATCGGGTTATCGAGTGGCCCGAAATTCACCTTAGCCAAATCGACACCCGAACCGATTATCCAATATCATGATATGATAAACCAACACCCGAACCATTAACCTAATATCCTGACCCATTAGCCCAATAACCCAATTTTTGGTTCGGGTTATTGGTTTGACCTGAATTTTGCACAACCCTATACATTAGGGACTGCTTTTGTCAAGTAATATATATTAAGGACTAAAATAATAAACCTATATACATTAAGGACCATCTTGATCATTTTCCCATATGCTTTGTAGTATTTTTAATTTGTGGAGGTTTTGACAAAAGTCCAAATTGAACACAGACCATTTACCCAACGTTTGATGCTTCCTCAACTTCCCTCCACTTCCTTCCCGACTAAATCTCCACTTCAGCCACCGGCGGTTCCAACCTTGGTGGTTTGAGAAGAGAATGAGTTTCCTAAATGGGATAAACGTTCTGTGGAGTAATCAGAAGACCAGGGATTTCACAACTTCTTGGGGTGAGCTTGAGGGGAGTTCAATACAGCTAAGCATAGCAAGTGAAAGTATCTTTGGGAGATGGTAGCTGCTAAGATGGAAAGAGAATTAGGACAAATGTTCAATGATATATCTTGTCCATGCAAGGGTAAAGAAACATCTAACACAGATGATGGCGGATAATTGCGACTTTTTTTTATCATCTCTATGCACTACTTATAGAAAGTATAACGTACATCTGCTACAACTCGACACCAAGGACGGTTCCCATCCCAACAGGAAAGGATGAGGCCTTAGACAACAAGTAGGGATAAATCTTCAAAGGAAGTCTCAGAAGACGAAGAAGGTTATGCCTATGGGAGCGATAAAGTAGCGAAAAGAAATATTGCTTCCACAAAGGAAGACCGAAAAAAGAGAAGTGGCCAAGAACAAAGATCGCAGACAAACTTTTGTGATCATCCAGCTTAGGAAGTATTAACAATACTCGTAATACTATTGATAATAATCAAAGTATGATTAAAGAATTCTTTCAGTAGCAGTTGAGGGTTAAGATTGCACTGGAAGGAGAGAATGGATAAGCATACTCATAAACGGAACTATTTGTGCAGGTATGGCAGTCATCAATGGAGAAGCTTGAAGGAGAAATGATGATGATTGAGCAGGCTTGGAGGGAGGAGTAAAGGATAATGACAGAAGAGATCCAGGAAGAAGGGATGCCATGACGCTCTTCAACAAACTAGAGGGTGAAAATCATCCTTGAGACGGTCCATTGTATTTCATGTATGTTGAATACAAGACACAGTAAGGTTCTCTTATTACAAATAACAACAACAACAACAACAACAACAACAACAACAACAACGATAATAATAATAATAATAATAATAATAATAATAATAATAATAATAACAATAATAATAATAATAACAATAATAATAATAATAATAATAATAATAACAGCAAGAACAAGAACAAGAACAAGAATAATAATAATAATAATAATAATAATAATAATAATAATAATAATAATAATAATAATAATAATAATAATTCATGTATGTTGAATACAAGACACAGTAAGGTTCTCTTATTACAAATAACAACAACAACAACAATAATAATAACAATAATAATAATAATAATAATAATAATAATAACAGCAAGAACAAGAACAATAATAATAATAATAATAATAATAATAATAATAAGTAGGCACAACAAGGTATTGCATTTATAGGAGTGAAATTATGTATAGAGTACAAAACTTTGAAAAATTAAGAGAGAAAAAACGAGGTCTGGGTCCATTTGCAGCTCCATTATTTTTCTTTTTTTCTTTTTGCACGGAGAAATCCAAATCATGTCCCAAACCGAACTAATTACAGTTCGGTGTTCCCTTCTAGCAAACTGATCGCATTTCACTTTTACCAAACTGATTGAATCTACACCCCAAATGATCTTGAGACAAATTATAGATTTTTTTGTGAAAATGAGATGTGGATATCACTCAGAGCCTCAAACTTTTTTTTTTTTTGATGACAAGGGAAACCCGCAGCCGCTACCCTTTGGGTACGATCCCAGAGCCTTAATTTGGGCAGCTTCAGAGTAGCTATGATGATTCCTCCCATGTACAAAGCTAGTGACTTTCCCCATGCATATAACAATTCTTCAATTGTGTTTTGCATCACCATTTGAAAAGCTTAGATGCTTAACATTGACTAGGGATAAATGTAACAATCCAATTATTTAGGTTTTAGCGCCCCACGTGATTTTTGGGACGGGCTTGGGGGTGCCTCGGTGCATTTAGGAAGTGTAATGATGCAGACTTTTTGTTATGCAGCTGTCATACAAGATTGCGGTAAAAGGATGGAAGCTGGTACTTCCCTATCGCAATTAAGAAGGGGACCATCTGGGTTTCCTTTGCGCAATCACGGAGGTGAACGCGATTCCATAGCTTCACCACTTGGTTAACTACTGCAATTGAAGGGATTTCAATCATTATTTCACCATGCTCTTCTCCTTATGATTCATTGAAGCTTGAGTGTGATTTTTGACTTGATTTTCTTGTTTGATTTATCTTTTTATTTAAGCTTTTTCATTTTTTTGTTTCTTTTTGATCATTCACACCACTCTCAACATCTTTACTCATTTTTCTTTCTTTTCTCTACACACGACTCTTTTCACACACTTTATTTCTTGTTTTCCTTCATAATAGCCACCCTTAACTTAGATGATTAGCATGAGTTGAGCTGCACAATGTCCTAGGAAGGACTGGGGTCAAAATCAAGGTATAACTTTGCGGTAGCCACCCTCAACTTAGGATTTTAGCTTGAGTTGAGGTACACAATGTCCAGGGAGGGACCAGGGAAAAACAGAGTTAAAAAATATTTTTAGGGAAGATGAATTGGGTGTATTGGAAGAATGGTATTCTTTAGGCTCAAACATTTGGATCGAAGAATTTATTCTTGGGTTGGCTGTTTTTAGGCTTAAGTCCTAATTTCCAGTTTAAATCATCTTAGCAAGACCAACGGGGCAAGTTCTAGATTGGCATGTACTCTATGAATATACAAACAATCTCACAGACACATGACACCTTGTTTCACTATCGAATCATCAATGTATCTGGTTCATGTTATAGCTTAAGCCATATTTTCTAATCGATTTCTATCATTTCTTACAAAGATCCTACACATTCAACTTATCAAGCAGACAAGTACAACACATATAAAAAATTTGAGGGGTATCACTTTTCATGCTCTTTTGCCATCATGCTTTCATTCTAGTCTACTTCTACACTTATACTATCCTAGACATGCCGGTTCAATAGAAATTAAACAGTTCCTTGAGGAAAAATAACACAGGCAAGAAAACCCCAAGGAAGGATTGTGAGTTGGGTTATTTAGACTTCACCCTAACACTCACAATCCATTCACCCCACTCCCATAAAAAATATAGTGCAATGCCCCCAATGTACAAAACAAATAAAACATAGGATGAGACGAACCTGTGGCACATAAGCACCGAAGACCAATTAAGAAACGGGTGGGTCAGGTAGCCTCGAACCCGCTAGGTCAACATGAGCGATACCCTCAACTATAATGGGGGGAACACCATCAGTAGTGCCCTTCGAAGCTGATGCACCAGCAGCCAACTCCCTCTCTCTAAGTTGTCACATCTCCTCATCAAGTAGCAAATCTCTATTCACCGCCTTAAAAACTGTTGCTTCTCCTCCTTCTTAGCTCTCCGCTCCTCCTCCGTATCCATAGTACAATCCAAAGCCCGTGTGCGCTTTCTAGCCGCACGAGAAGGGTTAATAGTAGGCTCATCCTCACCAAATAGTGCATTAAGCACTACATCTCCAGCATCCTCCTTTTGGGCAGGCTCCGAGACATCAGCATCACCAGCGGCCAAAGCATCAATATCGGCCCGAAGTTAGGCCAACTCGCCTGGAACGCAACTAGATCCACAATAGGCTAGGTTGAGGCCTTTCCAATGCAGGGGTTGCATCATCCCGTATCAAACCAACATCGACCGTCTTTGTACCTCTATCAACCTATCACAACCCCAAACAGGACCAGTAGCCTCTCTACATATGCGAAAGATTAGACAAGGGAATGGTAAAGTGGTCTTCTCTCGGAAAGCCCTCTCATGAATCTCGGCTATCAAAATCTAGGAGAAATCTATCTCGTGCCCCACCATCAACGAAGCTAGCATCACAGCTCGGTCCCAAGTCACAATATTAACAACCAATGTGGGGGACAATTTGGCACAGATGATAGACCACCAGAACTTGGCTGCAAAGTTGAGAGTAGCCTTTTTTATAGGCTGGGTCATGTCACGGACCCACTCAACATTTACCCCCTCCTTAGCAATGTGGCTAGCCATCCAGCGTAGCAAGGTCTCTCTCTAATCAGTATCTCGCATGGCAACTCTATTCTGCACCACCCCCATTCGGCAGTCATACTCAGTAGTGTTAATCGGCTGAGCATGTGAAGGGTCGTAATTAAAACGACGTATAGTGGCCTCAGATAGATCGACGGGGATGCCCCGCACCAAAGTAGTCAAAAGTGGGGGCTGGGCCAGTGCCTTACCCTATGGTTGTCAAGCATTTTCTCTCATTGAGGACAGTTGTGGGTGGACATTGAGGACAGTGAGAGTAGAGTTTGGTTTGAGACAGTGATGTGGACTTTTGAGAGTCCCATGGATACACGAATTTGTGAGAACTATTGCGAGTCAGATGTTGACGTCGTGATATAGGGGCCGTTTAGTCCATGGAATCATTGATATGATCAAATTATGTGTGGGTGGATTTGGATCCATTGCTCTTGAGTCACCGTGACTTGGTACCTCCCATGTGGTGTGCATGTTGGTTTTGGTTTGCTGAGATCGTGGTTGTCCCATGTAGGCAGATGCATGCTAGTTAATGGAAGTGTTTTTGTGATTTGAGGTACCTGATGGGGTGTCATACTGAATAAAGTTGGGGCCTTCAACGTATTTCATGATTGATAACTGCTATGTGATTATTATTTTTGAGTTTTTAAGGCATATCTTTTGTGCTTCATCTGTGAAATTGAACCTGTTGAGTTATTATACTGTTTGGAGTATATTTCTAGCTGCTTTCTTATTTTATTGCACAGGATCATGGTAAAACAACTATTTTTGTTCAATGCTTGTCTATTCACTACTCGCTTGGGGACAATCAATGATACTTACTGAGTACTCCCCGTACTCACCCCTTTCTTTTCTCGCATACAGTGCAGATTTGAATTCTTGTACCACTGTTCCCCAGGCGTGATTCTTGTGGTGAGTTATCAAATAGTTCATGGTAGCTTAGGGTATCATTTTTGTTTTATTCACTTTCGTACAGATGTTGTACTTATTTCAGACAATGTTATATTATTTTTACTCTTAGATGCTCATGACTACTATCACCTGTTTCTGGAACATGTTTGGATTGCTTTCGCGTTGTTTTTATCCATCAGACTTAGATATTCTATGATTTCATGATTTGGACTACGTTTCTAATCATTGGGAATATGTTGAGTTGATTACTGAATCATTGGTTTGCCTAACTTAGGAGTGTTGGATGCCAACACAGCTAGGTGTGAATCTTGGCCGTGACAATAAAGATGTATGGCGGAATTAGATTGAGTTCTTTTGAAGTAGGGAAGTTCAAAACTAAAAATGAACTTTTTTCAAAAAACATAACTTATTAGTAAAAGAAAGAATAGAAGTTTTCCATTTCATACAAAACCCATAAGACAGAAAAAGATGGTTATCTGTTATGAATCTTTAGGGAAGGATCGATTCACAGGGCGATATATAAATCAGCTCGTTAAAGGAGGCTAAAACCTTAGAATTCATTAAAAGAGAACTTTGATCTCTTCAGCTCTTCAAAGGGAGACTGAAACCTTAGAGTTCAATGGAAGAGAGAACTCTAATCTCCTGCTTTTTTCTGAATTATGACTTATCGATTTATTCATCAAAAGCCGCTTTAAATAGGAGTCTTATTACATCAATAGGAAGTCTAATTCTTATGAAAGTAGGAGACCTAAATCCTATTCCAACTAATAACTATAACTTAACCTAATCCTTATGAAACTCTAAAACTAAACCCTATTCTAGAATAATAAATATAGCAACTAAAAATATAATTAAATACTTAAATTAATGACTTCCAACGCATCCCTAACATTACTCCCCTTACGTTGAAAGAGCTTGTCCTCAAGCTCAAGTTTCGGGGCAATCATCCAGAAAATCTGGATCAGTATCAACTTATCCAATTTCAGCCCTAGCTTGAAGTTAACATTGATAAATTTCGACTCTATCAGTTTGCTGAAGCGTGACTAATTCATCCATTAGGTTGCTACCTTCATGAGGTCCAAATCGGTCAAAATATTGCTCACAATGATGTGCCCAAATTAATGGGTTGTTGATGTTGTTTAAAGTAGGAAAATTCATCTTTGCATAACTTGGCACTATCAAAGGTGAATAACCACTTGTTGTATGATTCTTATCGGCTAGTTGAATAGGTGGTGTATTGCCTTTAGTAGCAGGAATTGTTGATCTACCAGTTGTCTGGGCGCTATATGACTCAGGTCTATGGGTTGCTGGTTTTGTGGAGCCAACTCCCAATCTAGATAATTGTTCTTAAATGACTTGGACAATTTTTTCGCTGAGGCGTTGTTCCATTGCTACAATTTTAGAGTCTATTAGGGTTCCCGTAATGGAACGTTCTTCTCGAATTCTGTGGGGCGATCTCATCGCCCATTGTGTTAGGCTCTGATACCAAATTGTTATGAATCTTTAGGGAAGGATCGATTCACAGAGCGATATATAAATTAGCTCGTTAAAGGGAGGCAAAAACCTTAGAATTAATTAAAAGAGAACTCCGATCTCTTCATCTCTTCAAAGGGAGACTGAAACCTTAGAGTTCAATGGAAGAGAGAACTCTAATCTCCTGCTTTTTGTTGAATTATGACTTACCGATTTATTCATCAAAAGCCCCTTTAAATAGGAGTCTTATTACATCAATAGGAAATCTAATTCTTATGAAAGTAGGAGACCTAAATCCTATTCCAAATTAATAACTATAACTTAACCTAATCCTTATGAAACTCTAAAACTAAACCCTATTCTAGAATAATAAATAAAGCAACTAAAAATATAATTAAATACTTAAATTAATGACTTCCAACGCATCCCTAACATTATCACTATAACTGGTTTACCATGGAGCATTAATAAGCAATAACTACTCCAACTTTAGACTAGTTTTTAAATTACAAATGCATGGGCCCAGCGCTTCGCAAGGCATTAATGTATAAATATTACTCAAACACACACATCATTTTGCACAAGCATTTTGCATTATGCATAAACATATATCACTAGAATTGCAAGAATGAAGATACACATGTTAATAGCCTTCTGAGAATTTATGAAAACAAGAAAATCCTCTAACCTGTTTTTGTCTTCGACGCAATATGCGATACCCCAAGCCATGATGAAGCAAGGTAAAAGAAAACCAGCAGCACGGAGCAAAAAAAGCTGTGTCAAGGATCAACAAGATCATTAATGTCACACACTATTTACTTCTATGGATGTGTCATATAGTCACCACAGAAAAGAGAGTTTCATTTTATCATCCACTTACAGAGAAAAAAATGGAAACATCCTCGTCATCACCTTCGCTATTTTCAAAAGCATGCCTCAGTAAGAGGAGGGCCATTAACTGCAAGATAAAACACATCATTCAATAAGGTTACCAAGATTATGACACAAGCTTCAAATAGGGTAAAGGTAGCTTTAGAACGAAGGAACAACCTAAAACAAAAGAAGCATGTTTTTATTACCCCATCCACAATTTTCTGACACATTAAAAGATACTTACCTAGTTTTCCTAATTTTGACATCCCTAAATGAGCAGGACTACGTTCCCTACACACACTAAAGACCTTTAAACACATTTAGGCAGAAAGTGAATGTCATCTCTGAATATTTTAAAACCAGAGGGAAAAAAGGGTAGTAAGCAGGAAAAAAGACTAAGCATAGAAGGAGAAAAGAGAAAAAAGCATGAATTACAGCACAGGATCTTCACCCTCCGCCTTCTTCTTGCACATTTCCACTTTAAAGAAAATGAACATGAATATACACACAGCCATTGGTGGACATATTTTTTAATCTTCTTTATTAGTTAAGGGCGAATAAGTCAGTTTAAGTTTCTTCATTTTTTTTTGGATACTCCAGTGAAGAAAATCTTCCTTGTCTTCTTTTCTAAAATCAGGGACAGAATACAAGAACGCAATTTCCATGAAATTTGATCACCGTATTCCTCCAACTACACTCGAGATCTCGTCTTACATACCATTATGTCACTTCTTAGCAGGAAATTTCAAATTTTCAAAAATTAAGAAAGGTATTCTCCTCCCCAAAGGAAAAATTCTCGATCTTCTTGATATCAGCCATATGAATGGTTTCTAATGCATATTCCCACATTCCCACTACCCTATATTAGCAAGTAACAACAGAACAAGTTTTAATTACATTAGATAGTTACAGTAGCTCACAAATAAAGCAGCGGAACGACAAAATGCTGCTCCACTAGCACTTGCATCAACATATTCGTCATGGTTAGCCTCTTGAAGATGGCGTTTTGTGATAGCCATCGAAAGAAGTCGAGGGTCATTTAAATCGAGCTGAGTGCCAACCACTGTCCAGCCACCCCGAAAGAAAATTTCACATGGATGAGGCCATTAGTGACATAGAACACAAGATTTTCAGCCTAATCGCATCAAAAGGGTATGCTAACATGTTTGGAATGCTCTAGGTCTAGGACCACAAGAGTCTTTGCAAGGTTGCAAGTGGAGAAGCATCAATAACCAATAACACCATAGAAGAAAGAAGGAAAAATGTACCCACTATGGTCCACTAAATCGAGTGGAAGAAGCAAAGGATTAAAGGTAGTGTTAACAACAAAAACTGGTACAAAAAAAAAGGGATTCTCCAAATTAACTAAACTATGCACTAATAGTGTATTTTGAAGAAAACTGAAAGATAAAAAAACTCAACATGTCATAAAACCCTTACAACAACAACAACAACAACATACCCAGTGAAATCCCACAAGTGAGGTATGGGGAAGGTAGAATGTACACAGACCTTACCACTACCTCGTGGAGGTAGAGAGGTTGTTTCCGAAAGATCCTCAGCTCAAGTGCAACAAATTTAGGTACAAATAAGGAGGCAGTGAAGAGAATATGGTGAGTAACAAGGTAACAGTGCAAAGCCTACCCAAAAGGAGCGGAAAACAACAATAAAATAATGTGATAATCGAAACATAGTAAACAACATACTAGAATAGATTATTGAAAACAATAATGAACTTCTTAAAAAAGTCTGCTCTCCTTGGTTAACAAAAATAAAACTAGTTCATGTTAGTGAAGATCTTTCTTTCCCTATAAAAGGTCGAATATGCTGAGTCCCACTTTCATTTTCAATACAATGAAAAATCAATGCAATAATAAAAATGAAGAGAAATTACGTTTACATAGTAAATATTGCCGATCGGCTTCATAAACCGATGGAAATTCAAAAACGAATAACATGGATGGACTTTAGTTAGTGAAGAGTTTACGTTCACCACTTGTAATATGATTAAAACAGAGAAACACTCTATAAGGATTAAAAAGGAATGATTGGAACAATGATTCAAAATTTTGACATACCAAGTCAGGAAATAACTATGACCTGATAGTACCTGATGTCAATGATAGTTTCTTCAGAGGGAGGAGGCGGTGGTGGAGCAGAATATCCAGTTTGGTAGGGCTGCAGGTTAGAGAGAATTATCTAAGTGAACATGTCACTTGGCACAAATTACTAAGTGTGACAGTACAAGAAAGTCTTTTAGGGAGTGACCCCTGACATCCATATTTGTAATTGAAGTACCCAAATTTCTAAATGGTTAAAAAATGGAAAAGCAAGGCACAATCATGTGCTGCATAGGCTGGGAGGCCTCCCAAACCGGCAATGAAAGTGCATTGGATAAGGGACACACAGGCACATATCAAATAATTTTGAAGCCTATTATTCTATCTAACAATCCTTCAACTCACTCAGTCACCTTATGTCCAAAATTCTTTTGGGATGGGAGAAATCCTCTTACTCGAAATTTAAAATGCCATCAGGTGATTAATAAGGATACGACAGATTACCTGATGACAAATCTCACAAATTATATCTCCCTTCTCATTGCACCATCTCTGAACACATTTCCTATGAGCATATTGGATATGTGGAAAATTGCAGATAGTATACAAGAGAAAGAAAAGAAACAGTCAGCCGTTCGGTGAAAGCCCATAAGTACACAAATGGCAGATAAAACATGTTCATCTATAATTCTTAGAACTTTGAAATAAGGCTAATTCAAGGGAAGCAAAACCAATTGTCGATAAATACACCTTGACCCCACATCATACGAGGTCAACTATGTGAGAATCCTCCATATTATTAATTATAAATTAATGAATTAGTATACAAAATCATTTTGCAACTTGACAAAGCAAAGCATTCTTCGGCTTTAGTAGGTTATTTGAGTAAGTAAGCCTTCTATCTTATGCTTAGCACACAAACACCCAACTATATCTATACAGGACCGTTAATCTCCCATGGGACTTCAAAACAGTTGACAAACAGGAACATGAACATGGCAACCTGCACAAAAGCAATGGCGTTGAATGTGTTTGGTGTAGCAATGTTAGTAAGAGGGTGTTTGGATGGACTTATTTTAGGTAGATTTTGGCTTTTAAGCTCTTTTTTATTTTTGGAGGTGTTTGGGAAACACAAAAAATACTTATAAGCAATTCTTTTATGCTAAGAAAGTACAAAAAGAAGCTAAAACCCAAAAGTTGGATACAACCAACTTATGGCTTTCAGCTTTTAGCTTATAAGCTACTTAAAAAAAGCCAATCCAAACACCCCCTAAATATGTTCTTTGCACTGTGAGACCTATACAGAAGCCCCTTGCTAACTCCTAAACAAGTGGTCACTTTATTTCAGAATAACTAACAGGTCTTAGAGTGAGGTAACAAAGTATCAATTGCAACAATTACCAAACCTAACTAATATTTGCTTGATGTTTTTGAATCAAACCAAAGAACAAGAATGAATGCAAACAAAAGAAATTAAAAAGAAAAAGAAAGGCAGCTAGCTCAAGGATAACAATGTTCTTCAATAACCAAGTAAAAGAACCTAGGCGGACAACAACAAAAAGGAGCTTAGTGTCCATAGCAGGAATACAAAAGTAGAGTGGGGATATTTATGCCTATTACCAAAAGGGAGCAACATAAAGTGGTCGAGGAAGTATATACTATAGCAATCGTGCTTAAAGTATAAATGAAATGAGTGGAATAAAGTGTCGCTTCGGGGTACAAAATATGTAAGCGATTACCCTTACCAACAAATAAATACAACTAGAGATACTAATGAAAAACAAGGGACCTACTTCCCATCCTAGGGGTTAGCAGGTAAGAAAGAGAAGACTTAGCTGGGTGGAAAGCACTTATTATAAGCTTCTGTTAATGTCAATACCTGACAACCTCAAGTTCTTTAACAAAACATTATTGAGATACTAGAAAAATTATTGAACTAAGCAATTTTAAAGCATGGATACATATCCATTCACTCAAAAATACTCACAAAAACAATTGTCCCTTGGTTTTATCACAATTTCAGGAAACTATCCAAGAATCTAACTTTAGGTCAAGTTTAATATACCACAATTTTAAGAAAAAGAAGTACAATGATCGGACCCCTACCTTTTTGTGTGAAGCTGAAGTTATGTGAGTGATTTGAACTTTTAAGAACCACACTTGTGAACCTTTAAACCTTGACCCGTGCACTGTTCTTCCTTAACAGTGAATTTATGGAAAATATTGTGGTTGGGGAAGTTTGGAGAATAATGGGTATGAATTTTGGTGAAGGTATGAAAAATAATGGTGGAAATGAAGGGGTGTGCTAGCATATGAGGGGTTTTGATGGTTATGTGGGTTGAATGGGTGTATGGATGGAGAGGGGGAGTGAAAATGGGGTAAAATTCAAAGAATATGTGTTTTAATGTGTTTGGATCTCGGGTGGGGTTGGCGTGTTTAATTTATTGTGTCTTCGCGAAAGACCGTCTACGGATTGTAGGACTTTCTACGATCCATAAAAGTCTTTTGTAGTTCGGATCAACACTTAGAAAATTTGAGAAACATACCTAGAGTCTACGAATACAAACTACAAACCGTAGACATTTCTATGGTTTGTATTGTGCACTCGTAGACCCAAAATTATAGTTGTACTGGGACTTAGGTTTCTACAACCACCATCTATGATTTATCGAATGAACTACGGCACGTAGGTGGGATTCGTAGAACAAGTCCTTTATGAATATATCCATCTAGGGTTTTACAACCAGGGTCCACAGTTCGTAGAATTTGTTACGACCTGTAGAACCAATCCATAGGGCACCTCTGTACTTAAATTTTTCCAAAATTTTCTTGTAATCCTACACATGAAACAACCATTAGGCCTTCCTTTTATTTTACTTGACATTATATTGACACAAACCCTAATTTAGCCTAATCCTAGCCTAAGAACCAAAACTAAGAATAAGAAAATGCAAAAAGAAACCAAACTAAACATCTTGGTAGCCTTCAAGCAGCGCTTGATTTTAAATTGGTGGCATGACGTAGGCTACTTGATTACGGACTTCATCAAGAGCCCACTCTTCAACCACCTGTGACTTCTTCCACATTTCCCATGTATCACTTTGTCCTTTCTCATTCACTTTGAACCTCGTTCCTTAATAATCTCTAATTCAACCGCTCCATCTAAAAACACTGAACTACTTTTGAAATGGTCCTAGACATTTTGATTTGAGTTTTCCAAAAAATAAGCGCAACTTTTGGTTGAAGAGAAGACCAAATCTTCAAGTGCAAATTCTCACTTTTTGATCTCTGATGTGATACTTTTTCATTCTCTCTTTGTACAAGATTGAACTCATAAGCTTGTATGCAAACTCATCAAGTTCATTTATTTCATTCAACCTCGAATTTGATGCAGCACCCCAGCCTAAGCTTTTGAGTGCCCACATGGCTTGTGTTCTGGCTCTACATGCAAATGACAATACTTTCCAAAACCAAAGTCATGAGACATACCTATGGGAGTCTTGAATGCAGTTCGATTTGCCCATATTTCATCAGCCTTTCTCGACCAACTGCTCTATTTGAATTGGCTGCAGACTGGATGTTAAGGAGTTTGCTACACTATATCGAACACCATCAAGAAACGTCTTGAACAACTTATTACAAAAGTGAGAACCTCCATCATTGATTATTGCCCTTGGTGTACAAAATTTAGAGAATTGTTTTTTATGTAATGTGGTGACACTATTTCCCTCATTATTTGAAAGTGCAACAACTTCCATCCATTTTGACACATAGTCAACTTAAAAGTATAACCCCATTCGAACTCACAAATGGTCTTATAAAGTCAAGGCCCCAAACGCCGAACAATTCAATCACCATAATCAAAGTAGTGGGAGTTCATGTTTTTGAAATACCTCATTCTTTGACAACGATCACAAAACTTGGAAAAATTAGAGCATCTCTGGGTGAATGATAGGCCAAGAATACCCACATTTCAAGATTTTGTATGCATTTTGAATACCACTATGATGACCATCAACAGGAGGCAAATGGCAAGCTTCCAATATACTCATCATTTCAACCTGAAAAATATAGCAACGAATTATTCCATTAGCACAAACACGAAACAAGTATATACCACTATGATGACCATCAACAGGAGACGAATGACAAGCTTCCAATATACTCATCATCTCAACGTAAATATTACAACAATTGAATAATTCCATTAGCACAAACACGGAACAAGTATGACTCTTCCCAAAAAACTTCTTCATTAGACATGAATTTTTTGTGATAGTGAAAAGATAAACCTGAAGCACACG